>APFE030500845.1:40445-65816 GCA_000404065.3 Pinus taeda | reverse complement strand
TCAACTCTCTTGAGTTCTAACTAAAGTCCTGCATGCAAATATTAGTCATCCCATAGGTGACCACGTATTTCCTTCTGGGATCTGCATATACCACATCCGTAGCTCATCCTGAAGTGCTCAAGAGAATAAGACAAAGTTTATAGTCCAAATATTATTATGAGATAATAATATTTGACTGTTCTATATTTAGACTAAGCAGTCACTCCACTGTGATCACTCCACTGTCATCAAAAATAGAAGTCAATCTATTTTTCCCAACTTGATCAATCATCCATAAACAGCAACCTGCAATCCATAGACATGATCCATATGTCTAAAAATAGACATAGTCTAAAAATAGACTTGCGCCAAAAATAGCCTGCGGGCCCACTTAGTGAAGGCGACTCTTTTCACTAAGCTCCATCATCTTGTTGCAATCTCAACACATATTGATCCATCGAATGAGATGGAACCATATGGGAAGCTGGGAAAGGGCCTCTGTGACTATGCAGTTGCATAGTTGAAGTATCAAGGGGAACCTTGAGCCTTGAGACTGTGCAATTTGTAGCTCAGGCTGAGCTAAGGGAGAAAAATACATAATTATAGGGATTATTGTGATAGGATAAGGGGCTGAGAACTGGAAGAGCACATTGCACAGTTCTAAGAGACAAGTGAGACTGGGATATTGTGTAATTGTGCATCTCAGGGGATCAAGGGATGAGCTTGAGGCTAGTGACTATGCAATGCACAATTAGGGCTAGGATGGAAGAAGGAATTTCACAACTCTTAGAGCCAAGGTTAGGGTTTGAGCACTGAAACTACATAATGCAATAGTCCTGGGAGGCAAGAAATGCACATTGCATAGCGCCAAGAGACAAGGTAATAGCTATAGGACTAAGACTACGCAATGCACATTTCAAGGAGGTCTGGTGAAGCTAGGTTTATTTTTCAGTGAGACTGATGTGAAAAATGATAAGACTTTGACTGTGATAACACACTTAGAATACTTGATGACACAACAACATAGATCATCCAGGACACATGACAATGCATTTCCCTTTGTCCGACAACTTTAAAACAACTTACAACAAGTACGACAGATGTTTACATGGTTAGAACAACTAATTTACACAAAGGTGACCTCTTGAAACGACCAGAACAAGCTTATATACATGATGCGACAACTAACATGTGAAAAGACAACATTTTGCCTAACTTGCAAAAAGGGCCAAAAAACTTCAAGAAATCACATGGAATGAGTTTCAAATTTCGCAACGACAATGTACAAGACCAAGGAAGGCTTCAAAATAGGCCAAAATTTTGGAGCATGTTGTAGCAATGACAAGACTTGGTGACACACTAGTAGAATTCCAACTTCTCTTCCTTGGGTAACTCTTCTGAGCGGGGTCTTGGTTCTTGAGGGAGTGTTGATTCATCCTGTAGATTAATTTGGTTTCCCCTCTTACCTCGTGAATAAGCATGGTCCCCTCTATACCCCTCTTGGTTGAACACATCATAAGATTCAACGATATTGCAAATTTTTGAGTTGGGAAGGGTAGTGAAATTCACGAGCTTAAGATTTTTAGAGTATGCTTTTTCATCTCTATTCTTGATCTTCTGCTAGAAGGCCTAGACAATACCCTGATAGAGTCATTACAGGAACACAAACATTTATCCACTACTAGCGAGGTTGTACAATACCTCAGTGGAGTTGCTTTCTTCACCTCTCTGGGTAGGAAGGCTTTCTCTTATTTTGCCTTTATTTATTTATTTTATAGGATTGTGCATTGGGACTTATTCATTTTATGGGCGGAAGAGGGATCCCAAATTATTGAGAGTAGGAGAGGTTGTTCCTTCAGAGAAGCATATAGAGACCTCTGATTTAGGTTTTATCATTTATATTTTTCCCCTTCTCTTTCTCTACTAATTGGATAAGCATGACAACACCGAAACATAAAAATTAGGTGTGGGAATGATGTTTTCGTAAATGGACACAAGTTCATGGTTTAACCAAAATTCTCCTCATGGATAGATCATATTTTCCATTAGAACTTCATTGACCAAAAGATATAACAAACAAAAGGAATATGGACATAAGGTTAGATAAATTTTGAATTGTCACAAGACTCTCTTTTAACTCATCCACATACAAAAAATTCAAGAGACACGTTGACACAAAAAAATTATCTACATGACAAAAACAAAAAACAAAATAAAGAAAAAAAGAGGAGGTTATGTACATAGTGTGGGTCACAACCCCAGATCATCATTGAAAATAGTTCTTTAATTATGGGCCATTGGCAAGGAGATATTCAATCCTCCTGTCAAGTGATTGAAGGCGATAAATGTGTTGGCCAAGATTTTCGTGAACTGTGAATGGCCCAATCCACAAGGATTGAAACTTGGTGTGTTTTCCTTTTTCCTCATGGTATTTTTCCCACTTCAAGACTAAGTCACTGACACTAAAGTTATTCTTCCCTGTAGACTTTTTGTCGAACCACCTCTTGATACGATTATGATGGAGTGAAAATCATTCTTTTGCTTTCAGCCTTTCTTCCTAGAACTTGTGAAGGGTGTCCATCCTCCATTGCAGTAATAAGCATGGTTTGCCTTGGGATTCTTGTGAAAGTTGGAGAGTAGGCAAGTAAATGTTAGGAGGGAGGATGACTTCTTTTCCATACACCAGGAACTGAGGGGAGGTGCTCGGAGAGGGCTTTGGCGTGACTTAGTTAACCCATAAAGAATTTACCAAAGCAGAGTTCTAGTTCCTCTGTTTAGAGAATATGGTATTTTTGATGATACAAATGAGGTTCTTATTTGTTGACTCAATAATACCATTCCCCTGTGGATAATAATTAGCTCAATTCTTCAATACAATTCCACTTTCTAATGGAGAATCACACAGTTTTAGAGACTAAAAGTATGTTGCATTATCAAAAACATGTGAAGTAGGAATGTCGAACCTGGAAATGATATTTTGCTGAAGGAAATTTATTACTTCCTGGTCATTGAAGTGGAACTTCTTCTGTCCACCACGTAAAGTATTTTGTGGCAGTGAGAATATAATGGTGTTTCTTTGATGAATGTGGAAATATTTCTCAAATAACATGCAAAAACCATTGTTGAAAATGTTCTTCCACTAAAATAGGTTGCGATAGGGTGGTCGACTTCCTGCTTTGGCCGACACAACTTTGAAATACTGGACACTTGTGGGTTTAAGCATGAGCATATTTGAATAATGTAGGCCAATAAGAACCTGAACCACATGATTTTATGCACAGTTGTGATTCCCACAAAATGTCCCCTCACTAGTCCATTGTGGAGATCAAGCAATTCTTTCTCTGAATCATGTGCTTCCCAACATCTAAGCAATACTCCATTATGGTGCTTTATGAAGAGCACTCCATGCACCAACTGGTAAGATAATTCTTTGAGTCTAAGTTCCCTCTTATTCCATGCAAATAAATGGGAGGGAACAGTGTCATGCTCAAGGTATTGGCACACATATGCATACCAGGAGTTTGTGATAATAGTGGGAGAAGTTCACTCTACATTATACATTTTGATTTCCTATTCTCATCTAGAGGGATCTTCTTCTTCATTTTCATCCACTTCTTATGCTACTAGTCAGCATAGACCATGGACATTGATTATGTGAATTGGTTTGAACTCTAAATCGCACTCCTATAAACCAGTCATCGAGTTTTCTCTTCTCTCACCCAGCTCTTCTTGAACAAACAATGAGCTGACTACTTGGTGTAGAAAAATGATGCTACTGTGATATTTTAAAAGATAGGGTTGGAAGTGCTTCACCGCCTTGTATACTATGTCATCTTGTTTATCAATGGTGGGATAGTTGATTTCAGGTACCTAAAGAATAGAGCTCATCAAATATATTTGTAGCTCATTGTTTTGATCATTCTTTTGTGTAAGCACATCGGCAAGAGAAGTGTAAAAAGAAAACTTGTAGAGTAGAAAATATTTGTTGAAATCTAGGCTCTATAGAGAAGGTGCTTCTGCGATAGCTTGCTTGATATGGGAAAACATGTCCTTTCCATTTTATCCCATCTATACATTGCATGCTTATTTACCATCTCTTGTATTGGCTTGAAAATATGATCGTAATTGGAGATGAACTTATGGAGGAAGTTGATTTTCTCTAGGAATGAATGCATAGCTTTCTTATTCACCGGGAAGGGAATCTGCAGAATTTCTTTTACCCTCTCTGGGACTACTTTAATCCCACTTTTTGAAAATGATGTGGCCCAAGAGATTACCCTTAAACACTATAAAAATACTCCTTTTGGAATTAATGGATATCCCATACTTACGGCATCGCTCGCAATTTTTTCTTAAATGGCGTATGTATGTGGTAGGATCTCTTCTTAGAAAAAAATTTGACATCATCAAGTTAGACCACCATGCTTGTCCAATAAATCTACAGAATGCAATATCCATGGTGCATTAACATGTTGCACTAGCATTAATCAACCCAAATGGCATTCTCTTGAATGCAATCGTACCTCACTTTGTGCAAAATGTTGTTTTGAGTCTATCAGGATCTAAGACTAGAAATTGGTTGTATCTTGAATACCCATCCAAAGAAAAATATTTGACCTCAACATTTTTTGTAGTATTCATTCCATATATGACATGAGGTAGTTGTCTTTTTATTAGGCAAGGTTCAGGTTACAAAAATCAACACACAAGCAGATTTCCCTTGACTTCTTCCTTACTCGGACCAAGTTTGATACCCAGGTATAATGTAGCACTTTATATATGATCCAAGCATCCAATAACTTCCTTAACTCCTTTTGAATGAGAGGCTCAAGCGTAGAATGTACCTTCTGCATCTTTTATTGGAACCTCTTGGCCCCTTCTTTGATTGGGATTACATGCTGGATAATTCACATGTCATAAGTTTTGAGCTCGTCATATGTCCACATGATTACATCTCGATACTACTTGAATAAGTAAATAAAATATTGTCGCTCATGTGGTGTGTATCAATTACCAAGATCAACAAAATTCAGATCTCTTTTTATTCCCAAATTGATATGCTCATGCGACACCATTGAGCTATGGGTATTTGCATTGATTGGTCCTCAGAAGTGATTTTGCAAGTCATACAACTTTTCTAATGATACCATGCCTTTCAGCATGAGGTTTTCTTTGTTTATGCAAGTTTCATCCTGCAATGCCTTATCATGCTTGTCTTCGTCAATAATTGCATCTTTGAATACATCAATGTTCACCATAAAGTGCAGTATTTTCTGGTCATCATTGAAAATGTGTAAATTAGTAATATTATCAGGGATGGATAGTTTATAAATAATTTCTACACAAAAACCATCCCTAAGTGATGATAACCTAGCAACAACATTTTCCAATGCATCTGCAGTTACGTTGTGCATTGTAGGAACAAAGATGATATTAAAAGCTTGGAAATGTGAAATTAGGTGCCACACCTCTTGTTGGTAACTTTTGAGATGGGGTGACACACAGTGTATGGTATCACATACCTATCATACAATAATTTCTAAGATAGCTATTGATTTGAGAACCACAATGTTGAGGTTGATGGCTCTTTGCAAACCCAAGATGAGTGCTTTGTATTTTGCAGTGTTGTTCGTGCACAAGAATTCCAAGCAACTAGAGATCAGATGTTTTCTCTGTTGTTGGTCTATTAAAACAAAACTAGCTCCAAAGACCTCCTACATTTTGTAACCATCAAAATACAATGTCCACATATCATATCTACAAGGGCTACATACTACACTAATAATATTATTACTATTACTACTAACTATACAAATATCATTTTCACTAGTTGGACTAGGAGGGAGCTCCAACTGTGTATCTGGTGGGACTGGAGATGGTTGAGCGAGGTAACATCCCAATTAATTTTCCAAAAATAAATTTCCAAAGATAATATTTGCGAAATCCATTGGCTCATTCTCACCCTCTGAGGGAGTTATGCGTGTTTGATGTACCACTCTAAGTTCACCCATATTTGATTGTTTTTCCCTTATTTGGAAGCCACAAATGTGACAAGTCCATCACAAAATACCCACGTAACATGTTGGACCAGAATCTTTTCAATAAAACACCATATGCTTTTGGAAAGTCCAAAATTAATATATTTATACATTGGTGAACTTGGTAATCAGATGATAAATGAATACGAACATTTTTTAGTTCACCAATTGCATGGAAAAGAGTCTTGTCCAGCGAAATGATTTGTGCATCTTTGTTATCCCATTTTGCATTGATTTTATTTGTGACAGATAGCGACTTTACATTTACCGATGCACAAGAATTAACTAAGAAATTGTGTACATTATAATTGAAAATTTCAAATGTCAATAGAAACGTAGGGTAGAGTATGTTTACATCGAATGTTAAAGAATTAAGTACACACTCCAAGGAACCGGGGGACTTACTAGATTCAGATCCCTTCTATGAAGAAGAATAGTTATCGGAGACATATTGTACGAGTGTGCATAGGATTTGTTAGTGTCTATCAGTCATGTCAGTCGCCGGCGATCAAATGTGCTCTTACATAGTTATTTTTATGGTTTCAGGTCAAATTTTTATAGTTTCAAAGAGTTTTTCTATAAAACAATTGGTTAAGGGTTAGGAAGGTCAATCTCTACTATTCCTTTCAGTCTCATGGTCAAAGGATACCATCTTGGTCAAGTCAAATCATTTTTAGAAGAGTCCCATAGTCACTATGTTCATAATTCACCTAATAAGCCTATGTTAGGTCACCACAAGGCTAATAGGTTAAATTTCTTAAAGTTGGCCTTTTTACCATTAAAATCCATTTTATAAGGAATAATAGAGGTCAAGTTGGTAACCAAGGTTTTAAATTCATGTTTTTTATTTCACTTTCTTAAATGAAATACCATCATAATATCATGAAGTTGAAGCGTCAAGTCGAAGTGTAAATTGTTTGGTGGGTCCACTATCATTGTACAAAGGGAAAAATCAATTTTCTCCACCTATAAAAGCTCATCACTCACTCTCGTTCATTCCTCATTTTCCCATTGCACTTTCAAACACTCCATCTCATTCCAGTAAGGTGATATTGCCATGCCAAGAAGGGTTTGTTGCATCCAAAAACTGATTTTTGGAAACAGTCATATGCAAATGACCTTGCCTCTGCTACACATATACCAAGTTGCAGCTCCATCGTTTCTCCATGAGTGTGAGCCCTCTACGGCTGCTTGCTCCATCATGGTGACATTTTTCTACAGTTGAAATAAGTTTGTGATCTATCTTAGGGTTTAAAATCCTTTCATTTCCCTTATCTATGCTCATTTGTCTCCTGTCCACTTCTAAGGGTTTTGAAAGTAGTTAGCAAGGTTTTCACCTTTCTCTTATTAAATTTGTTGCTTAAACTCATATATAAGTGCTTCCACACCATTATATATCCTAAATACACTCACCCAAACACATCCCATCAAACCCACTCCCAAAATTCATCAATTCTACCTAAACCCTAGATAAACTACACCTTTTTTACTATAGGATTGTGTTTTCTTGTTTTGGAAACCTTCCACTCACCCAAATCCTGTAATTCCACTTTCTATAGCTTCCTAAACTCCCTCACTACCCCCAAAAATTTTCTTGGAATTTTTTTGTATCCATATCCCCCTCATTTCTCCAAAACTCCCTCATAGCTATTGAAAATCCCCAGTTTTCCCACAATCAAAACCTCAATTTTCTCTCCCATTGAGCTAGGGTTCGCTATGGAACTAGGGACATCTGAGCAGAGGAGGCATAAGGCAGGTCATATAAAAAATTATGAGGCAATTTTAGCTCATAAACATCATTTCTCTATCACTTTTCAAGAATTAATTCCAAGGGACAAATCATTTGCCACACATAGGGCCAATTTTTCGTCAAAAGGATGGTTCTGAGCCCTAGTTTCGCTAAAAAACTCAAGGAAAACCTAATTGGTCAAAAGGAAAAGGAGACACTTGATTTAATTTCTGAGGCCTCACTCATGGCATAACATATTCTATTTTAGCCCTACTCAACAATTTTGAGGAAATTTGGAGAAAATTTTGTCATTTTCAAAATTTTGGTCATTTTTTACTCTTTAAAAAACACAGAAATTTCTATAAGTGCGGTGTGTTGGGGCTAAACTTTCATCTCAGAGCTCCAAATGATGAAAAATATATATTATTTGATAGCTTTTTCCCTAAGGATGTCAGAAATCTACTTTTGGAAGTAGGTCAACAAACTGGTGAAGAGGAAAAGCCAAAAAAGGGGTGAAAAACACACATTCTGCCACCATTCTAGAACACGCGCTGTGCGTATAGAGCCACCTCGGGAGAATGGATTTTTGAAGGAATTCCCTTTATCCATTTTAAAAAAATCGAGTTGATATGGAAACTATACTCAAAATTTCAATTAACCATTCTCTTTCTTTTCAGGTTTGACCTCCGAAAATTGCCTGGAAGTTAGCGCTACGCTTATGCAAAAATTGCGTTGTTTTATTTTCTTATAGCAGACTTTTTCACTACAATTTTTCACCAAATTTGGTTTTAATGATGTAATGTGGTTATCTTAATAACTTGATGATGTAATTACAGAGTTAATAGGAATTCTAGGTTGTTTTAGTATTTAATTAAAGCCTCAAAAAGGTAACAAAACTCAATTTGAAGTCTAAAAGAAGAGTTTGTGCTTGACCTTCTTACTTCCTCTATTTTGTTGAGAGATTATTGCTAACTGTTCCAACGCCTAAGGATTTTACCCCTGAAGGTGGTAAAATGGTTGTTTGGAGTCTATAGGTATCGTTTCTCATTCAGTGAGAAGAGTTGGACTTTTGTGGAAAGGCTTGGTACCTTATGTTCTTTTACAACTAATACAGGAGTAGTTGTAGCGATATTTCAGGAATACTTGTTCAGTGAGTCTACGGTGTTAGTTCTCTTTTAGTTCATCTTGTAATTGATGAAACCTTCTATATTTTCACACTTTATCTTCTTCCTATGGTTTTCCTTACAGTTATATAGATATAACTCTTATATTTAAGCTATGTTTATGTGGAAATCATGCTTATGATTCCTTTCTTCTAAAACTAATGAATTCATGCTTTCTAATGCTCATTATGTTCTATGAAAATTTCAAACATATACTACATTGACAACACTATAAGTTCACCATAACACAAAGATATCTACCTCCTTTTATACTTGTCACTACATACTTGAGGCCTTGACCTAACTACTTGCTCTACTCCCTAGTCTAGCAGACATAAAAACCATAAATTCTCAAATACTCAAACAACTTGTATATCTAGCCTAAAACCTATTTATTTTCAAGTTATTCATTGAAAAATCATTGGAGATATCCCTCTCTAGTTCAGTAGGGCTAGCTACTGACTAAAAGTGGTTCTAGTTTACCCTTCTTGATCTCCCCTTCAGCCTAGGAAATTGTAAAGGATAACATTTTTTAGCACTGTTGCCGAGGAACATAAGATCATATCTTCCCTGGGAAAGAAAGACAAGGATGAGATTTGATTGCTGATGGTGAACAGTGATCAAACACAAGAAAGGTTGTGCATTTTTCACCTGGCGACTCCAGTGTCAAAGAATACAAAGGTTCAGAATTTTCATGGCGACTCCATGTTCAAAAACTGGTAGTTTGAAGAACTTCTTGGTGACTTAACTATTTTTGAGATGGATTCAACTGCTCTAAGGTATGCTCCTATGAATTTTTCTCATATTCTAGGTTTCCAAATTACATGCCTTATGTAGATTGGTAGACTTATTTGTTGAAGTTCAAAGACGAGAAAGGAGAGCATGTTGCTCTTCACTTGGTCAAATTTCACATGCATGTACATAGGCTACAGGTTCAGTTTCATGATGATTGTTTGATGAAAATGTTTATGGGCACTACCCTAGAAGGAAAACCAAGATCTTGGTAATTGAACCCAGGTAGCTTATATTCTCTTAAATATTTCCATAGAGTGTTCTCCGAGCATTATGGGAAGTCTCTTTTACAAAATTGTTGTGATTATTGTGAAGGTTTTATTGCATATCTTAAAAGTATTGATGATATCGAATGTATGGATGATGAAGAGATCATTGGAGCCTTCTATGATTTTTCCTTCCAACAAGAATCTGAAGAAGCTAATCACTTTGATACATGATATCATTCATAGCACACATCAACTCCTTCTTTGCTTGAAGATGGAACAAATCTATATCCTAACAGTCAAGTAGAAATTAATCCAAGTCAGGATTATGAGATTGCATGTACAAAAAACTTAAGCAGTGAAACATCTTATGACAATGATCATCTACTTTTGCAAAGAAATACTGAACAAGAAGTTGTTTTCCTTGATTCTTTTGACAGTAAAATTGATATTCTTCCTGTTGAAGAAAGTGAGGAATAAAATATAGTTGAAGTGGTTGTTGCATTTAAAGTTTTCCATGAGCATCCAAAACCCTGTCTTTTGGATGAGAGGTATGAAGATAGTCATTCACTTGTTTTTTCAGAATGTTCTTTCTCTAAGTTTTTATTCCAAGATCAGTTTTTTGAAGATCGAGATGAGGTTTCTGATGAAATGTATGAACAAGGATATCTAGACATTCACCACTCACATGTCTCTCCATCTCATCCATTTTCTGAAGCATTATTTCAAGGGCAGATTCGTGCAAATCATAATTTTGAATTGGCATGTGTGAAAGTTTCAGACAATCTAATTATGGAAACAAATAATCATCAAGCATTGCAAGAAGATTATGAAGAGGAGAGCACTGATAAAGGAGAGGTTGTTTTAGAGCCTCTTACACATGATGATCTTCCTCCAGATTCAGAAAATGAAGGGTGTTATTGCATTTCTGCTGACTTTCAAGACAGGGGAACATTTCAGATTATTAAGGATCCTTTTACTAATTTGCTTCAGTCATTAAGGGAGATGAATATTATTATATTTATGGATCATGTACATATGTTCAATGGACACTTGGATTTGCCTAGCTTTTGTTTTTTCTGCCTGCTCGAGGAAAGTGTGAGCAATATTCAAGTAAGTAGCCACTTGCTCGATTGGTTACACTGGAGGGATCATTACACATGATTGTATACACATCTTCAGTAGGTGGGTAGTTATCATTAGGATTTGAAGCCTGAGGTGAAGGCCCTAAGATCCTGATGGTCTGCTGCCATAAATATGTTCAGTCAATATGCTTTTTATAGTCAAGTCAGTTTAGTTAGTCAATCAGTTTTCAATTTGAGTCTAGCCTATGGCATTTTGACTCCATTGCCCAATGAATAAGGATACCTGGTCTACGATGTTCTTGACACCTCCAAGGAGCTTCCATCCCTAGCTGGAGCCAATGTTACTTCCTGTCAGTCATGTCAGTCACCGGAAATCGAATGTTCTCTTACATAGTTATTTTTAGGGTTTCAAATCAAATTTCTATAGTTTCAAAGAGTTTTTCAATGAAAAAATTGGTCACCAGTTAGGAAGGTCAATATCTACTATTCCTTTCAGTATCATGGTCAAAGGATACCATCTTGGTCAAGTCAAATCATTGTTAGAATAGTCACTATGTTCATAATTCACCTAATAAGCCTATGTTAGGTCACCACTAGGTCAATGGGTTAAATTTCTGAAAGTTGGCCTTTTTACCATTAAAATCAATTTTATAAGGAATAGTAGAGGTCAAGTTGGTAACCAAGGTTTTAAAGTCATGTTTTTTATTTCATTTTATTAAATGAAATACCATCATAAGATTATGAAGTTGAAGTGTCAAGTCCAAGTGTAAATTGTTTGGTGGGTCCACTATCATTGTACAAAGGGAAAAATCGATTTTCTCCACCTATAAAAGCTCATCACTCACTCTCATTCATTCCTCATTTTCCCATTGCACATTCCAACACTCCATATCATTCCACTAAGGTTATTTTTCCATTGCAAGAAGGATTTTTTATATCCAAAACCTGATTTCTGGAAACTGTGCTACGAAAATGCCCTTGCCTCTACTACACATATACCAGATTGTAGCTCCATCGTTTCTCCAAGAGTGTGAGCCCTCTGCATCTACTTTCTCCATCATGGTGACATGCTTCTACAATTGGAATAGGTTGGTGATCTATCTTAGGGTTTAAACTCCTTTCATTTCCCTTATCTATGGTCATTTGTCTCATGTCTACTTCCTAGGGTTTTGAAAGTAGTTAGCAAGGCTTTCACCTTTCTCTTGTTAAATTTGTTGCTAAAAGTCATACTAAGTTCTTTCACACCATAATATCCTAAATAAACTCACCTAAACACCTCCCATCAAACCCACTCCTGAAATTCATCAATTCTACCTAAACCCTAGACAAACTGCACCTTTTTTACAATAGGACTGTGTTTTCTTGTTTTGGAAACCTTCCACTCACCCAAATCCTATAATTCCACTTTTCCTAGCTTCCTAATCTCCCTCACTACCCCCCAAAATTTTCTTGGAATTTTTTTCATATCCATATCCCCCTCGTTTCTCCCAAACTCCCTCACATATATTGAATATCCCCTATTTTCCCACAGTCAAAAACCTAATTGTATCTCACATAGAGTCACCTCAGGAGAATGGATTTTTGAAGGCCTTCCCCTACTCCATTTTCAAAAAATCAAGTTGATCAGGAAACTGGACTCAAAATTCTTGTTGTTATTTAAGAAACCAATTTCTTGGCTATAGAGAAATTGTGCTTAAGACATTAATAAATATTATTTAATGTCATTTGTTTATCACTTAGATATATGTTGTGTTCTCAAATGATGGAGACTTGGTTTTTTACTCTTAATACATGTATGACCAGAATATCTCAGAATTCCATTTGTTGCTAGATACAAATGATGAACAAAGAAAGCTTGAAGGAAAAGTTAAAGATAATATGTTGATCTTTCACAGAAACTATTATCTATAACTTAAAAAGGAAGGTGGAAACTTCAAGTATAGGAGTGCTATTTTAAGGAATTTTAACTTTATCTACATAAGAAAATAAAGACCTGTAGCTTCATTACTATACTTGAAAGAAGAAAACATAAGATGGAACATAACAGAGAGGGTTAGAAAATTGTACCCAACAATTTATGGAAACTTTTGATTCTTTCATTAATCAACAATTATATCAGGAATACAGTGGCCTAGTCTCTGGGTTCTCCAAAGTTCAAACCATTTCTTAGTAAATTTTCCTCTTTTTATACATTGTGGAATAGTTGTTGATTTCTGAAACTGCCCAAATTATCTAACTGCTTTTATAACTATATGAAGTAAAAAATGTTACAGAATTTTACAGAGGGTAAAAGACACCTCCAAGAACATGAAATAACAAGAACATAACTAAATTCAGAAGGGGATGATAATTGTCGGCTTGCTCTGTTGATCCACTGCGGAATTCCTGTGTAAATGCCCTAATGATTCTTAATTCATTTTAGCCATAACGAAACGCATTTAGTTTTTATAATCATGGGCTTACATGGGCATTCTGATTGGCCAAAATGCAAAAAAACATACTGGATTGTCTTCCTCTTCAGCTATGGCTCTAACCCTAATTTTCCACTTTACATAGTGAAATTAACGTGAACCTCTAATTAATACAGAACTCAAAAGAATTAATTCTGCGTTATAAACCTATCAAATCTTCCCATTCAACACTCCGTTGACTTCCATCGCAAATCGCAATTGGCCTGATAATCACTGTAAAACTTCACTTATGCACCCTTAGGTCGCATAACAATGGAAGTGTTGGACTTATGTGTAAATCCTTTATACCTATTCTTTTCTATTGTAAACCTTTTATAATGAAAATATATTATAAAACATGCTTTTTCCGCTTTCAATATAGGCTCTGCACAATTTTCGAAGTATAATTTCTTGCCGATTCATCCTCGCCGTAGATCTGTGCTTTTCAGATTAGACGGTCTATAAAGGTTTCAGTTGGGACATAAGCCCAGAGAATGCCTGCCTGAAATGGGCGGTTTCCTCTCTCCACCCGACTGCTACATATTGAGTGCTAAGTGGGTTCCAGTGAGCTCCAATAAAACCACTTACCATTTTTTGCTCCGCCCGAAAACCTACCTTATAACTTGAAATCTACTTTTTTGTATGCCTTGCGGACCTGTCAGGCTTATAAATCATAACATGTATGCACTTTGGGTCCGGCCTTTCTATTATAATCCTTTATAATAGAAATACATATAAAGTTTCATAAACAAAATATATATGAAGGGCTTATGATATAATGGACCTGCAAGAATTATAAAAATCAATGTAGAGTTTTTCGGGTCCGTCATCGCAATCACAATTGGCGCTTTCAACTGGTGCTTGAACTCAAACCTTGCGATATTGTGGACCCCCCGGAATTATAAAACACATCATATATAAACTATCGAGTTCATCATGTCGCAATCAGAATCGGCATGCCACATACACATATCTAAAACATTATGCGATGATCATGGACCTGCTGAAACTTTAAAACGTAACATATATAAGTTTCAGGTCCAGCCTTTTCAACGCTTATAATCTTTTATAATAGAAATACATATAAAATGCGTAACCATACCTTTTTCTACCTTTTCCAAAGTCTTTGCACAATTTTCAAGATACCCCTTTATCGCAATCAGTGATCAGTGATTCTCGTGGTAACTTTATAATTGCCCACTGCATCTTTGCGATTATGATATATTACTTTGTTTCTTTTGTGTTTCTGATTTCGATATACAATTTGTTACATCTCGCTCTTGCCTTATCTTTTTTCAAAATATTTTTCAAGTGATTTTTTGAATGAAACAAAAAAGATACAAGTTAGAACACTTCCAGTTGACCGTTCTCTTACTTTTCAGTTTTGACCTCTAGAAGACCTCCAAAAACTACCTGCAAGTCGTTGCTACACTTATATAAAAATTGCACTGTTTTATTTTCCTGTAGCAGACTTTTTCACTGCAAATTTCACCAGATTTGGTTTTAATGATGTAATGTGGTTATATTAATGACTTGATGATGTAATAATGGAGTTAATATGCATTCTAGGTTGTTTTATATTTTAATTAAAGCCTCATAAAGGTAGAAAAACTCAATATGAAGTCTAAAAGAAGAGTTTGTGTTTGACCTTCTTACTTCCTCTGGTTTGTTGAGAGATTCTTGCTAACTGTTCCAACACCTAAGGATTCGACCCCTGAAGGTGGGGAAATGGTGTTTGGGGTCTATAGGTATGTTTTATCATTCAGTAAGAAGGGTTGGACTTTTTTGGAAAGGATTGGTACCTTATGTTCTTTTAACGCTAATACAAGAGCAATTGCAGCTATATTTCAGGAATACTTGTTTAGTGAGTCTATGGTGTTATCTTTCAATTCAGCTTTTAATTGATGTAATCATCTCTCTTTTCATGCTATATCTTCTTCCTATGGTTTTCCTTGCAGTTCTATAGACAAAACGCTTAGATTTAAGCTTTGTTTATGTGGAAATCATGCTTATGTTTCCTTTCTTCTAAAACTAATGAATTCATGCTTTCTCGTGCTCATTATGTTCTCTGAAAATTTCAAAACTATACTACATTGAAAACACTCTAAGTTCACCATAACACATTGAAATCTAGCCTCTTTTATAAATGTCACTCAATACTTGAGACCTTGACCTAACTACCTGCTCTAATCCCTAGTCCAACAGACATAAAAACCCTAAATTCTCAATTACTCAAACAACTTGTATATCTAGCCTAAAACCTATTTCTTTTCAAGTTATTCATTGACAAATCATTGGATAGATCCCTCTCTGATTCAGTAGGGCTAGCTACTAACTGAAAGTGGTTCGAAGTTACCTTTCTCGATTTCATCTTCAGCTTAGGAAATTGTAAGGGATAACATGATCATGTCTCGCTGGCTCTTGATCTTCTTTAATTCAAAAAATGAGATATTCATGCAAGCTTTCTTCATCTCTTCAACTATGTTGTAACCTAGTGCGGGAGATATTGCCGAAGTGTTTGGGGGATTTGGCTTGTCTAATACTTCCAGAGTGATGAAATTACTTTTACTGCTTTCAGAAGTACTTTTCACTCTAAATTCATTTCTAGAATTGTTCTAAGTGTTTTGCATTGAGTTGATGGGTTAACTGATCTTCCTCAACAAATGCTCTTTCAATTTCTTCTTCATCAAATCTTGTGTGGGAGTCGAACCTTAGATCAAGTTATATTGAGTGTTCTTATTATGGGTCAGATCATCACTCAGTGGTTTCTTTTCGGCATTGTTATTTCGAACTGTGAGTACGTAACTGAATGTGTTCACTATATGCCCCAAGCTTGGAGCCTCCTCAGTTGCAACAATTTATTCCTTTTCTTCCACAGGCTCAGTCTGCTCAGTGGTAAGCATTATATCAATAAAAATCATAGCCAGAGCATTCATTGTGTGGTTCCATTGTGGGAATGTTTTTTCTGAATGATATTCTTGATGAAATGAATAGTCCTGATCCATGCCCATACTCAATATTCAACACAACATTCGATATTTGTGCAGACTTGGCCAGTTAGTTTTTGCTACTACCAGAGTGGAAGACCTTCTCAGGAAGTTGAACTTGGGAGGCTTGCTACTCATAGTGGCATCACTAGAACTTTGTTTCAATTTTTCCAACTCATTGGAAAGAGACTTGATTGTGCAAGTCAAGCTTTCAAGATCAATTGCTTCCTTTTCCTTGGCCTTGCTTATGGATACCTGGGACCTTTCCCCCGTATCTTTGGATTTCTTTGTGTATTCATCATCTACAATGACTCCAATCATATGTAAGTCCTTTTCAACTGTGATCACCTCTTTAAAAGTGTTAGCCAAAGTTTGTTTCATAGTTATTTTCATGAACTGCGTGTTAGTTTCAGTATATGCATACTTCCTTCAGGGATCAAATCTGCTCTTTGCATTTTCATTTTAGGTGTCTCATACTGAAATTTTATGATTCCACTAGGTCATGCCAAAATGGTCCACTGATGGTTTTCTTCTTCCCAGAAAATCAAATTTTCCCTTATGAGGTACATTTGCTGACCCATCTCCATGTTGCATTTAGTTATGGTTTTAGTTATGTTATTTTTAGAGTCAAGGCAATTATGTTTCCATTAGGTCTTAGGGTTCATTTCCAAGGTCAAAAGTATAGCTTCAAATGTAAATAAAGGGAAGAAAAGGTATGAGGAAGACAAATAAACAAAGAGTGATTGGTAGGAAGTCATGGTTATTGGACAAAAAAATTGTTTCACTAATATAATTTTCATCTCAAAAACATGTTTTTGAGATGAAAATAGAGTATTTTAGTTGATTTATATTTTTTTGATGTAATTCAACTCATTTCATGTAATAAGTGGTTCCATAAGCTACCCAAGAATTTCTCTTTGCTGCAAGTAATGAAATCCATTGAAGAAATTAGTTCAATCCAAGCATCATCCACCTAAAAAGAGACAACGAGAGAAAAGTATTAAACAGAGATTTGGAGGAAAGTAAAAATTCCAAAAAACATTGTAAAGTGGATTTTTTTAAAGAAAAATCAAAGTCACTCTCTATATAAGATTTCAAAATCCTTTATCAAATTCATCATATTCATTTGACAAAGAGAAAGAAGAGAGTTGAAGGAGAGAAGGTAGTTGAAGCCAATTGGTGGCTGAGCAAAGAGGAGGTGCTACGCATAGAGCAGGAGGCGCTACACACAGGGCAGATTGTGGAGGCGTTGTGTATAAAGGAGGGAGCGTTGCGCATAGTGCCTATTTTCCAATGCATTTTTAAACGGCACTATGCACCTGTACAAGGTGCTACACATAGGGCATGTAAACACCAAAACCACCCTATCAACCATCTAAATCACTCTTTTGCTATCTAGAGCCTCTAAACAAGTAAGTACACTCCTTGAACTATCCTCCCGGCACTCATTTCATGATTTTAAAGTTTGTTTGCTATTTAAATTTTCAAACCCTAGGTTTCCTAAGAAACCCTCCTTGCTTATCATATCCTTTATTCCCACATTATGTTGACAAATCTCTCCACCTATCCCCTATACCCTAATTCCCTCAAACAAAATCCCTACACCTATCCCCTATACCCTAGATCCCCAAAACAAAATCCTTTAAAACCTATTTGCTAAACAGTCCATACCAAAAAATACCCTCCATCTAACTCTCACATCATATATATCTCATCCTACATCGCACAAACTCCTCTCCCCTTCCCACCCTATTCACCATAGCTCACTTCTTGATTACATTCTCTAGGGTTTCAAAGCTTCAAGTTAAAAAGACATGGATAAAGAGGATAGAGATTATGAGGAGGAAGAAAACAGTGGTAGTGAAAGCATAGAAGATGAACCTCAACATCAGAGAAAACCACATAAGGGAGGAAAAATTATCAGAGAGGGACTAGAAAGTTGTTTGCTTCAAATAGGCAAGTGTTTACTCCACTTGATGTGGAAGGGCCTTGCCTTGTTCATCAGCTCATAGGAAAATGCTTTCTCCACAAACTGTGGAAGGGGCTTTGACTTCTTCATCAACACAACAGGTACAACAGGTGCAGCAGGTGGATAAAGGGAAAGAAAAGATGCTGTAGGAAAGCCTCAATGATGAATAGGAGAGGGGGTTTGATTTTATGGAACATGATGGACTAGAAAAGCCACACATTTATCATGGCGTTAAGATAGTTGAATTGTAGGCTCAAGATGACGAAACAAATGAAAATATAACCATAAGGGAAAAAGATGCATAGATCCAAGCACTGATGGACAACCTGGCAAGAGCTAAGTATGTCATTTCATACCTTGAGCAAGAAAACAAGTAGCTAAGTGACAAACAAGTCCTCATGGAGCTAGAACTTCTCAAAGCAAAGAGGCAAGGTGACAAAGGTAATTCAGTAATGCAAGACGAAGAAACCCCAACCACCTTGACTAAAAAAAAAAGGCTTGAGAAGGAGATCGAGGAGGATAGAGAAATATGGCTTGATAGGGTCAATTCTCATTTGTAGAAGTTGCTACAAAGGGATAACAAGAACAATCACATCATTAGGCATATGGCTCGCCATTACAGGACCCGGAACAAGATTTGCAACATAAGAGTAAAGCAAATGAAGACAACGCTAAAACAAGCACTCAAAGGAAAAAAAGGAGGGTGATAGGCTTAGTTTTCTTGCTGAAGCTTCCTTTACTAACCCAGACACTTGTTGGTGGTGTTCTCCACAAATTTTGAGTAGGTTTTGAGAATTTTTTCCTTTTTGAAGAAATTTGCAATTTTTTACTCAGGAAAATTGGCTCTATGTGCAGCGCCACTGGCACTGTGCTTTTCCTAGGGGCATATAAATAGGAAATGGTCAGAATTTTTGGATTCACAGTGACGATTACATGCACCCTATGCATTTTCTAAACTTTTGGAGTAGAACTAGTCAACCAAAAGGTCAAAAAACACCTAAACAATGACCTTTCTACCTTCTTTTTGAGCCACAGACGCAGTCTTGGGAGAATCTGTTTTTGAGGGACCAAATCAATTCCACATGGGAAACTGAAGGAATATTAAGAATGTAGATAGCACATGCTTTCCAATGCGCTATTATGAGCTCAATTTGGACACCAGGAAGACCTCCAAAATGGTCCTTCAAAAAGCGCTGCGCATATGACAATTTTATGTTGAATGTTCACTTCACTATGCCATGACCGTAATTTTTAGTTTTCTCTCATGGATAACGTTTTTAATGATGAAAATGGTAACTAAACATGTAAATAGGATGGATAGTAGCTTCTTGAAGGTATATTCATTAGACCAAAATTTATCTTGAGGACAAATGAATCAGTGTCCTCCCTTTTAGAGGCAAGTTGTTAGGTTGCCTAGATTCTAGTTTCTTGTTCAGTTTTTGATGGATTAGTTCCTAATTCTAAGGATTCAACCCCTAAGGATGGGAGGAGGTTGAATAAATGTCTATATATTCTTCTTTTTTCTCATCGTAAAGGGTTCGACTCAGTGGGATTGCTTAGGCTTTGATAGACATCATTTTGTGCCAGTTACAGTAGGTGATTAATAAAAATTGCATCTATTTATTTGGGATCCATGTGGTATGATGCTCAATTCATTTTCTCTTATGTTTTCATGTGTTAAAATGTATTTTTGATTCCATTTCATCATTTCATACTCTTTACATGAATGTATACAAGTCTAAAAGGCGGAATCCATAACTTTTATGCTATGTTTTGGGTAGACATTGCACAGTCTGTGTTTTCTTTAGTTTAGGAAGAATCCATGAGGTTTACATGCTCTTCCTAGCTCCTCACCTATCTTTTCACCTCATTCATAAAACCCTAAGGTTCTGATCGTTGTGCCTACCTTGCCCCATCAAACCCCTGCAGTTTTGACCTAATTTCCTTGCCCTAACTGTTTGGCTCCTCCTGATCCAGCAAAACCCTTCAAAATCAAATCAAACCTTGTGATACTATACCTAGCCTAATATCATTTTCTTGATCTAGTTAGCTTGGCTAAGATCCTTACGAAGAGACCCCTCTCCTGGCCTAGTAGGGCTAGCTACTTGGCTAAGCGTGGTTTGTGGTTACACTGGCATTGCCTTCCTTCATCCTGAGGTTCAAGCTAGGTGATAACATAGTGGTGACCACACTGGCGAAATGAAAGATCAGAAGTTAATCACCCCAGTAATATGTTTCATTTGAATTCTTAAGCTTGTGGATGATGAGTTTTAGAATTTAATAGGCTGAATTAGAAAGTTGTAAAGCAATATATTAAATTTCAAAATTATACATACTAGCTTCCCCAAAGTACCAGATCCAATCCAGACTTGAATTCTCCAACCATTGTTAGTGATCCTCATAAAATTGGGTGAAAATCTAAGAAAGTTGTAGAGAAATCTAGTTTAGCTGGAGAACAGTGAAGTGAGGATTTCATTCCTCAAGTTAATTCACTACCGGGAAGGTTAGACACTTTGCAAGACATTGAGTTTGATATTAATTTTGAGCAGAGTTTATTTCGTAGTAAATATTTAAGTTGGATTTATCAGACAGTTGTTGATTCCTCTATATCTATTTATAACCCCATTGAAGACTTGTTTTCACACAATAAATCGGGGTCAAGCTTATTAACACTGTTGATCATTTGCAGAACCTCTCTTCAAACTTAAACACTTAGGTACAAATAAGACTCATAGGCCATCTTTTGATTTTTGAAATACTTCCTTTGCATCTACTTCCACTCAAACTATCTCTCACCCCCTAACTTATTCTTCACAAATTTTTCACACCACTCAAGCTATCGTTAATCCCCCTTTGAGTATACCAAATATCCCAATCCTTGTCCTAAATTCACCACTTCCCCCACCTCCAGTTATGGCTACCCGATATGCACCCCTTGTTTTTCCTCAAAATCCTGGTGCCATGCCCCCTGATTACCAAACCAAAGTACCTTTCTTCAATGACACCCAAACTATTACACCTCAATAGCACGTAGAAAAGATGAATGATTTCATTGGCCTCCATGAAGTTGAAATTGAAGATGTGATGATGAGGCTGTTTGTACAAAGTTTTGGAGTAGAAGTTCAAAAATGGTTCAGAGCCCTACCAATAGTTTCTATCACTACTCTACCCATCCTCCAGAGGTAGTTTCTAGATCGGTGGGAGGTGAAGAAGAATCCCCTTCACATTTTGTCTGAATATGAGAACATCAAAAGAAATGTAGGCGAGAGTGAGAAAGACTATTGTGTGAGATTTAAAGCAGTATAAAATGCTATCCCTGCAAATATCAAACCACCAAAGGGATTGGCTTTTCTTAAGTTTCCAAATGTTGATATGGCATATCAGTTGCATGAATGTGATCCTACAACTCTAGAAGACATGCAAAAGAATGTTGTGAGTGTAGAAGTGAACTTGCTAGCCAAAAGAGCAAGAATAAGATCAAAGAAAAGAGTGACCGTGAAAGAAGAAGCATCTACTTCAGATGTAAAAATGGATACATTGATTCGAACAATGGAAAGGATGGTTGACCGGCTGTCCATCACAGACAGACCTGAAACGCAGATCCGGAACCCAAATTTTAGAGGGCAGCAGCAGCCCCAATTTTGAATCAAGCAAAGAGAGAAAAAAGCACCGGAGCAACTAGCACAACAACAACAGTAGATCAGAACTCCCTTAGAGTAGAATTATGTTCAAGGAGTGGAAGAAGAAGAGGAGGAAGATCCGGTAATTGAAACAAGTCACTTCTTCACTGCTAATGGTATGCCTATATTTCTAGCTGAAGATGAAGAGTATGTAGAAAATTCTGACACTTTAAAGGATGAGGACTACATGTTCGCAAATGATGTTGTTTTGGAGGCTGAATCTAATGATTATCAGTGTGGTTACATGAATTCTTTGAGCGCATAGCATAGATAATATCCTTTGAGAAGCAGAGATGTACCAGTCAGTCCTATTCAGAAGAGGAAGGATGTTCAGTCAAAGAATGATCTCTCAAACAATAAAAAAAAAGGAAAGCAACATGCTGATCAAAATCCTAGCAAGGTAAATCAGCCATCAACATGTATAGCTACAAAAGTGAAAGACAATCAGAAAAAGGATAGCGCAATGAAGGAGCAAACAGATAAGAGGGACATCAATGTCAAAGAGGTAGAAAAAGTCACATCTTTTAATTTAGAAAATGAAATTGCTAAATTGAAAGTGTCCATTCCTTTGACTGAGCTTGTTAAGAATAGCCATTACAAACACCATGTGTCTAGAATACTGCAAATTGGTCCTTTGTCTGACATGGTGAATGTTGAGGATGATCATCCTGAACTTATTTTTGGTCCAGCTATAGAAGGTCAACTAGAAGATAGTGAAGTCCCACCCTTTTATTTGAGTCTTAGACTGCATGAGTATATTCTTCATAATGCTATGCTTGATTCTAGAGCTTCCCACAATTTGATGCCCAAGGCTATCATGGAAACGTTGGGCCTGGATATCACTCGAAAATATCATGATTTGTATTCATTTGATTTTGTTAGAGTTCGTTGCATTGGTCTCATCAAAGATTTGGTGGTGTCCTTAGATCAAATCCCAACAAAGAATGTTTTGATGGACATGGTAGTAGCTAATATACCACCTCAATTTGGTATGTTGTTGTCTAGATTTTGGGGAGCCAAACTCAAAGGCACTTTACAACTTGACATCTCTTATGCTACAATCCCTATTTTTGGTCAAATGAGGAAGTTGTACCAAGAAAAGAAAATGAAATATATTATCACTAGTAAAGAGAAGCTCATAAATCATCTGATAAATGTTATACATATAGATTTGGAGTCTTTTGTTTTGTACACAGATAGTGGATTGAATGATGCAGATATTCAGCTCGTAGAAGTAGAACATGTACTAGAAATTTCCAAAAAAATTTAGAGTAGTACTTAATCGAGAAAAGGAAAAAGTGGCAATTCCTTCTGAGTAGCCTCGACAAGAGTAGAAAGTCATTGAAGAATACAAAAATGAAGCAACCAACAAAGGTAATATTGAAACAAAAGTAGAATTCCAACATTTGGAAGACAAAGATGGGCTTTGGAGCACGGACTTCGTTGGTGCTTTAGGTAAATATATGCAGGTATTGGAATTTGGATTCGAAGTCCTGTTTTTCAGCCAGAAAAAGTTCCAAGTTAGAGTGTGTTCCTATAAATTAACTTTCGATTGCTCTAACAATGAAGCAAAGTATGAGGCATTGATTACAGGTCTAAAGATTTTGAAGAAGCTAGGTGCAAAAAGGATTTCTTTGTATGGTGATTCAAAGCTCATGATTAAACAAGTCAAAGGAGAATATCAAGCGAAGCATCCGCGGAAGAGAGCTTATAGAAACACAGTCCTAGATATCTTAAAGATGTTTCCAAAATACACATTGACAGTGGTGCCGAGAAGTAAAAACATTATTGCTGATTCACTTGCTACAACAGCGAGCAATCTAAAAATTCCAATGAATTATAGTAATAAATTTGAAATTCATGTCAAACATAGGCCTACTATTCCTGATAATTTGAGATATTGGCAAGATTTTTTGGGATGACAATGAAATTAATTCGTTTTTACAGAATGAAGGGAAGTTTAAGAATGCTTTCATTGATGATGTTTGTGATTATGATGAACAAGACATTGAGGTAAATGAGATGGATGTTTTACAGCTGAAGGATAATGTTATTCCTAGAGGTCCTATACCTCTAGAGGAGTTGTTTGATCAAGATGATGTGGCGAGAAAACCAACCTTGGTCCCTACTAACAAAGGAGTTGAATATGTAAACATTGGAATATCGGACCAGCCCAAGCTTGTTAAGTTATCAAAAACATTATCTCTTGAATCAAAAGCTAAGTATGTTAAGTTGCTTTTATAATTTTCTGATGTTTTTACGTGGGATTACTCAGATTTGAAATTATATGACAAGAACATCATTCAACATATCATACCTATCAAGCCAAATAAAAAACCCTTTAGAAAAATGTTGAGAAGGATCAACCCAAAGCTACTGCCATCCATCGAGAAAGAGGTAAATAGATTGTTTAAAGCTAGTATCATTGTTCCAATTAGATTCTCTGATTGGGCTTCAAATTTGGTCCCAGTACGAAAAAAGATTGGAGAGATAAGGTTGTGTATTGATTTCTGGAACCTAAATAAAGTATCCCTGAAAGATAATTATCCTCTTCCTAAGATGGACCATATTCTGCAAAGAGTAGTTGGAGCATCATGGATGTCACTACTAGATGGCTACTCAGGTTATAATTAGATTTTGGTACACGAAAAATACCAAGACAAAATTGCCTTCACAACACCATGGGGAACGTTTCAGTATGCCAAGATGCCATTTGGGCTGAAGAATGTTGGGGGCACTTTTCAACGGGCTATGGATATAGCTTTCACTAAGGAGAAGGATGTTTTCTTAGTGGTTTACTTAGATGACTTGACAATATCTTCTGGTTTTGATGATGAACATTTACACCACCTAAGGATAGTTTTTTCAGAAATGTAGGGAGTTTGAGATTTCTTTAAATCCAAAGAAGAGTCTCTTTTCCATGGAGGAAGGTAAACTCCCCAGTCATATAATTTCCAAAGATGGTATTCACATTGATCCTTCTAGGGTGGAGGCAATTCAACAAATAGGCTTTCCGCACAAAAGAAAGGAGATCCAAGCCTTCAACAGTAAGATGAACTTCTTACGCAGATTTATACCAAATTTGGCTGAGCATTTGTGTGAGTTAACTAATATGTTGAAGAAGGATAGCACTGTGAAATCGACCAAATATGCTGATGAGCCCCAATTTTGGTACAATTTGGGCTCATTTTGGCCTATTTTACTCGCTCAAACCATTCATCTTTATTTGCTTATGCATGCATTTCTTAGTTTATTCATGTTGTTTGTAGGAGGAAGGTTAGACACTTTATCTA
>APFE030500845.1:26753-38837 GCA_000404065.3 Pinus taeda | reverse complement strand
TCATTCCATCACCCCTCCATCACTTCAATCCTTCACGGTAGATCATCCTGTAGCAGTTTAGAGACATCCTGTAGAAAACCCTGAGTATCCTGTAGGATCCCCTGCAGACATCCTGTAGAAGGTCATTCACGCGGTTTTTGAGCTTCTGAACATGGAAAACCTCTGTGGATGAATGCCAAGGGTCCATAGGGACCTCACCTAGCGTCCCCAACCTGTCCCACACTTTCCTCCCTTCTTCATTCAAACTGCACAACCAAACCCTAATAAGCACAAAATCACAATTATTTCACCTACTTAATGAAAAGTACAAAAACATGTCTTTTATAATGCAAGTAGTTTAGATCCATGCATTTCCACTCATTAGAGGTAGTAGCAGCATTGGTAGAAGTATTACTCATCTTCATTGCTTTATAGAGATTAGACGAGTTAAATTAGGGTTTCCTAGGTTTACATGCTTTGATTTACTTTTAGTTCATTTTTGTCAAGTAGACTAGTCTTCTTTGAGCTAGCTTTCATCCATCATTAATAGAGCTTCTTCTGTGAGCCATAGAAGTTGGCTTGAGCCCTAGCAGACTTGTGCCAGATGATCAAGTGACAGCTGCGACAAGAGCTAGTACTTGTGCATATAGCACCGTCGCTTCCAAGTTTGTACGAACAACCGGGTTGATAAAATGAGAGACAGAAAGCCCCAGGAGTTGTAGCATTATTGCTACAATACTGGACCTCACCACCATCTTTCTCGAATTTATAACAATTCATCACTCCATCGTGTGTTACCTTGCTATCATATTGCCAAGGCCTGCCCAGCAATATGTGACATACGTCCATCGGCATGATGTCACAGATAATTTTATCCTTATACCTGCCTATCTGAAACTCAACCTCACTTTGCTCGTCAACCAGCAATTGGTGCCCCTTTTTTAACCATGAAACTCTATATGGACTGGGATGCTTTAAACGCTTCAGTCCATCTTTTCCACCATTTATGTGGATACCAAATTGTCAGTACTTCCACTGTCAATTATCATCCTACAAAACTTACCCTATGATTTGACACTTATGGAGCCTCAAATACATGATGTAAAGACAATGTTGGAAGAAATCAAAATGGAGAAACGTTATCTAGTAAGCTTAGAAGAATTGGATGAAGTGGAAGTAGAGGAGAAAACCCTCTCCAAGATATTAGAGTAGCTACAATGCCAAGGACCGAGTTTAATTTTCAAGGTGCAAATGGCTCTTCTCAAACAATCATATCTTAGCATTCAATTCACCCTTTTGGGGAGAGTGTCGATTCCCACAAATCCTCATCACTGTTCTCATTATTTGGATTCAAGATACCCCCTCAAACCAATAAAAGGATACAAATTCTCGGGGAGGAAAACTACACAAGAGATAATGCAATAGATAGGGAATATTTTGGCGAATTCGTGCAAGATTAGTTTGCTTTCAAAGGTGTTTTTCCCCAGACCTCGTTCTCAATGAAAGTGATTTTGTGGAACATAAGGGCTCTCAAAAACAACGGAAAATAGAGACTACTTAGAGACAAAATTAATAAGGAAAAACCTAGCAATATCATCTTGCATGAGGTAAAGGTTATTAGAGTGAGCATGAGGTAAAGGTTGTTAGAGCGAGCATGGAGGCTCCAGTGGAAGAAAATTTTCATGACTCGTTAGTAGCCCCTATGATCTTGTCTAAAAAATTTCAACAAGTCATATCAAACGATATGGGTTTCTTAATCGTAATATATGGGACAGATCTACTACGAATACAATTTCCTTTCTCAACAAACTTATTTAGCTTTAGTAGTTGCATTTGAATCAGAAATTCATCATTAGAGGGGACATCAATATGATTACCTTCCGCATTCCTTCAAAGATGTAATTAAGAACATGCACTTAGCTTAGATAGAAATGGTAAATGGAATTTATACATGGACAAGAGTAAAGGAGGTAGGCACAAGATAGCCTATCATCTCGACATGTTTCTTATCTCGAAATCATTGCTGGAAAAATACCTCCTTTTGGAAACTTCAATCCTTTCGAGTTCTCCCATGGACCACTCACCAATATTGTTAAAATTGGACCTCAAAGAAGGTACTAAAAGCTAACGAGACGAGTGGCCTATAGTGCTAGAATTGGAAGTCAAAGAAGGTGCTTAAAATTGACCATTCATATTTGACAGTTTTTTATTAATAGATCCATCCTTTGTGGAGAATTCCAAGCAGTATTAGTGAGACATGGATAATCCAAGCCTCTCCCCATATTCAACGTTCAACATTAGTTAAAAAATCTAAAAGGATTAATTGAAAATTGGTCAACACCTTCAAGAAAAAACAAAATATGGAAATTGAAATGGAATGCATTCAAAAAAAAATGTCACTTTTAAGGGTGGTCTAAAAAATTTTCAAAGAAGGAGGGGGGGTAGGTTCTTAAAAGGATAGAGGAATTATAGAAGCAAGAGGATACTTTATGGAGGCAAAAATCGAGGATCTCATGGCTCAACGAAGGGGACAAGAACATTCAGTTTTTCCATAGACCAATGATGAAACACAAGAATTGTAATTGTATCTTCTCACTTACCATTCAGAATGGACATCAACTCTCTTATCATAGGGATATTGAAAATTAAATTACTTCATTCTACAACAATCTCCTTAAAAAACCTAACCCTAATATATTACAATCCATTGAGAAAGATAATGGCCTATATTATAAGATTGGTCATTGAAGATCAAAACACGACTTTGATGAAGGAAATTACCTTGTAGGAGGTTAAGGAAGCACTAGTAAAAAAAGAGAAATTAGTGACTAGGTGATAAAAAAGTTAGTCACCATAGGTTTTCCAAGTGATATACTACCAAAAATGAGAAATCTTAAGTGACTCGACTAAAAGGGACATGGATTGTTATACAAATTTTGCATAAAATTTGAGAACTAGTTTCTTCTTCAATTTTTATGAGAGAAAGATCTCTATCAAATGTTAGAATGGGGAAAAGTGGGCCATCCCCATCTTATTATACCCACATTTTATTTTATTCATCCAAGGAAGGTTTGGCATGTGGTTTAAGTGTGGACTTATTTGTAGAGTAACCATTTTCTATTGCCATTTCTCCTTCCCTGCACCCTATATAAGTGTCTTTTGTAGCTAACCATGGCCTACCCAATGTAAGAGGGTAACCACTGAGATTTTTCTTTTTGTGTGAGACAATTAAATAAGATGGGTACTCCCATGAATCAATGGATACATTTATATCTTCCAATATTCCTTCTAGACATATAATCGAGGTATCTGCTAGCTGCAAATAATGGGATTGTGCCTAAGAGATAACTGAAAGTTTAATATAAACATAGTGCCCTTGATGATGACATTAATAGATACTCCATTGTCGATCAATTTTTTTATTAATGGAAGTATCATATATATAGATAATCACAAGAGGACTTGTGGGCTCAACATACTTTGGATGTGTAGGTTTCTCGTGCATGATATCAAAAAGTTGTCCCATACATGAATGGTAGGATGCTTCATTTTCTTTCTTCCTATCCCTTTGATACATGATTCCTTGCTGAAGTTTTTGTAAATTGGCATTTAATTTGATGGCTCTAAGAAGGAGAATATTTACATAAATATTTCTAAGCCCGTCCGACAAAGTGGTTGTAGCTTGATGGGCTTCTTATCTTCCAATATTTGTGGAAATGGTGGGAAAGGAGATGAAATCCTTGTTGCTTGTTGTTCTTCTGCATTCTATTCCTCCTCTTGATCTCAGTATTCCCTTTGGGTTCAACACTTTCATAATCTTCAATAATGACAAGAGGTGGATGATTATAAGTTTTTTACCCTAACCTGAGGTGAAAATCATTGATTTCAACTAAATTCAATATTAATTCAAAAAATTGGAAGGATTGATGTTGTAGAGAGGTTGGGCCTGTAGATTTAAATTGCTTATGTAATATGCTAGAACAAAAGACTTGAATCTACTCTACTCATGAGCAAAAACAAAAATTGTTCGATGAAATCACGAAGCAAAAAAGGAAGAATTTAAATCACACATAACACAATATTTTTACTGGGGAAAGTAATAGCTAAAAACCCTACTATTTGTTTATTTCATTGACGAAAATATCTCAGTAGAAAATATAATGCTTGTTCAACCTGAAAAATATCTACACAAGTACAAATTATCTCATTGCTTCACAAACCAACTCAATCCAATACTTGGACAAATCTGTTGTTTTCCAAACTCCTACTTCATTGTGTAGTTTCCTAGGGAATTGGGCCACATTTAATTGGGAAAATCCATCACCACAACTACGCAATCCATTCATACGACTTCTACTGATTGCATGCACCATTTGTATAACTTAGAAAATTATACAACTGATAGTACAATGTCCTTGAAGTCTAATATCAACTGGGTCTTCCTCTGAAGTGACATGCATGAGCTATTTTGAGTGAATTCTGAGTTTTCTTATTGATCATTACATATGAATTAAATCCAATTTAATTCACTTGACCTCTCACTATTTCCTCTAATATTTAGAACTAGTTTAACTAAATTTAACTGAGTTAAAATGAATTAAATAATTACAACTCAATAAGAACTCAACATGGGCCCCTAAATTTCGAGGATCACTCTACATGACTCTAGATAGACTTCCAACTTGAATTTACTGAGCCAAATAAGTCAACTTAACTTAGTTAATTACTACAAGTTGCCATGAGAATGGAATTACAAATTAATTCCCAATTTAAGTCAAGGAGAAATTAAATTAGGATTTTCTTGTTGTTATTTTTAAAACTCCCTCTCAACGAGAAAGAGATTATCTATTACCATGATCGTGCCTCTCTGAAACTTGAATTTTTATCTTGACAATGCCTTTGGAAAAATATTTGCATCATGCTCCTCTGTACTAATGTATTCGAGCAACATGATTCTCCTCTGAACATAATCTTGGAGATGGTGGTATTGGATGTCAATATCCTTGGACCAATCATGAAAAATTAGATTTCTCATAGAGTTTGATACAACTCTGATTGTCAAAATAAATAATTTTTGGATCCATCTGTTGACCAAACAAACCAACAAGAATATTCCTCATCCAGATAGCCTCATAAGCTACTTGACTAAAAACCATGTACTATACTTTTGTTGAGCTGATATGAACTGTTCTCTGGTTCTTCTTATACCAAGAAATTGATACTGACCCAATACTGAAAATTCCTGTAATGTAATCTTCATGTTGGATGGACTCCCTGCCCAATCTACATTTGTGAATCCTTAAAGCTTCACTCCCTCTGTCTATCTATACGAATTACCAAACGGAGTGGTGCATCTCAGGTATATCAACATATTTTTAGCTTCCTTCCAATATAATTTAGTTTGAATAACCATGGCTTGCCTAAGTTGGTTGACTGCAAAACACATGTATGGTCAGGTGTTCATCAAATACATAAGTGAAACCACAATATTTCTATAGATAGTAGCCTCAACTACTACACATGAAGTAGCATCCTCTTTCCTCTAGTTACTAGCTAAAGGAATCTCCATGCATTTTTTTCTCTCCATGTGGAACTTCTTTAGTATCTTGTTGGCATACATGCCCTGAGAGACAAAGAGTTCCTCATCTCTTTTCCATGCTTCCATATAAAGAAAGTAATGTATGAGCTCCAAGTCTTTCATCTCAAAATATGTTGTAAAATCCTCTTTGTAAGACTTGATCAACTTCTCATCACCTATCAAAATCAAATCTTTGACATATAAAACAATAATCAACAATCTATCTTCAACCACAGTATGGTAAATTTTTGCGTCTACTTCACTATTGGTGAAGCCCAGCTCGAGACGAGGTGCTTATTTCAATCCATGCAATGCTTGCTTGAGTCTCCACACATGCGGCTCTCTCTTGAAGGTCTCAAATTCTTCTTGCTGCTCAATATACACCTCTTCCTCAATCATGTCATTGAGGAGTGTTGACTTTACATCCATCTAATGTATCTTCCATCTCATCTATGCTAAAAGTAATAGAATATATCTAATTGATGAGTACCTTGCTACAAGAGAAAAAGTTTCATCATAATCAATTCCCTCCAACTAAGAGAATCGTCTGCCCACAAATCTAGTCTTGTGTTTCTCCACACTCGCATGTGATGAGCCTCATAAATGGGTAATTATATGGGATCATTTTAGCTCCTAACCTAGTCAAATCAACCATTCTCTTAGCTTATTGTATTATTTTTTTATTATATTTATGCTTATAGAGTGAGTTGAGTTAGTTATTGTGCCATGTGGTCTAACATGTATTTAATGCAGATTATTGATGAGTTTTGAGGTCAATGTCAAGGATCCAATGGACAAATCACAGAAATAACTCGAAGTTGACAAAGGGGAGGACTTATAGGAGGGAATACCCCTCATTTATTACTCCTCACTTCAAATTTCCCTGTAGTAAGAATTATACAACACTGATGCTTCCAAGTTTGTTACGAACTACCGGGTTGATAAGAGTAAAGTAGGTAGCCTAACAGTTGCAGCATTATTGGTGCAATACTCGTGCTCACCACTTTTTTGCGTTGTTGCTGGGGAAGTGTCACAGTATTCTGTGATTACTGCTTTCTTATATTTTCTATTGCAACATTCTCCTAATAGTTTATTTCAACAAAAGCAAACTAGTCATTTCTCTTCATTCAAGTTCTGCATTTCCTTGCTTTCCTCTTAAATTATGCAAATTTCATTTCCACAAAAGTAGACTAGTCATTTCTCTTCTTTCAAGTTTTTCATTTCTTTGCTTTCCTCTTCAATTCTGCAAATTTCATTTCAGCTAGTTGCAATTTGTTTTGTTCAATCAATTTCAGCTTCTGCAGGTACTATTAGTGTGGGGAAAAAGAAACAAAAAAAAACCAAAAATATTTCATTTCATGCCTCGTAGGAATAGAGATAACTCAGGAAAAAAATTTCCCAACACCCCCACTACTTCACACAGCCAACCTTCTCTCTTCTTTGGCAACTATGATCAAGAAAAACCCTTAGGTGAATAGCAAGACATATTTGAAGAATATATAGGGAAAGAAGAAGAAGAAAACATTCCTTTGGAGCCAATGGCTGAAAGCAGAAATGCTAGGGGGAATGGAGAGAGAATAGAGGGTACCTTTCTAATTCAGGAGACCAATGGGGACACCAAAATGAAGAATATTGGCCCTTTCACCCTACCTCATTTCCATGGTCTGACTACAGAAGATCCTGAGAACTTTTTGTTTGAGTTTATTGTTATCTGTCGAACCTATGACTCTAGAGAAGATGAGAAAAAGTTGAAACTATTCCCTCCTACTCTCAAGGATGTATCACTATGCTAGTTCATGGGGTTACATGGCAATAGCATCATAACTTGGGCTCAAATGTAGGAAGCCTTTAACAACAAGTATCAGGACTATTTTAGGTCCAAAGATACTAAAGAAGAAATTTTTCGAATGACCATAGGAAGTGATGAGTCCCTGGAGGACTATGAAGAGAGGTTCTAGCGCAGTTACAAAAGGGTCGGGTCTACACTTGACCTTGAGTCTTTGAAGCTGGTCCTGCTCAGGGGAATTCCAGAAGATATTTTAGACACCCTCCATCTACTGGCCAGGGGAGACATCTACCAACTATCCTATGAGGACATAAATAATGTTTTTAGAAACCTTTCTAGAGCAGCCAGAAAGAAAGGTAGGGGGATTCAACCCATAGCTAGTACCTCTTCCTCTAACTCATCCATTAAAGGAGAAATTGGAAACATGTTGGAAGACTTCAAGAGTGAGATGCTACAGACTCTTGCCATGCAAATGGATACCTTACGTATCAAAAGGAAACAAGATGAAGTAGAGAGGGCTTTGGCCATTTGTTTCCCTAGATGCACCAGGAGGCATCCTAGGAATGAATGCCCATTGAACTCTATAGAGGTTTGTTCATTTTGTGGAGAAAATCATTCTACAGATAAGTGTCCTTCCTTACCTAGACTTAAAGCTGTATATCGAGGGGCTGAGGGAGTCACTGAACAACTCTATTACATAAACCAAAGGAGGCTGCATGGACCTAAACCATACTAGCAGGGGATGAAAGGGACATCTCAAGCATACTAAAACCCCAACCAAGTCAATAGCATACCTTCTTGGGGCCCCCTACTCATCCTTCCCAGTCCACACCTCCTCCTTGGTCCTTTACATCTCAATATTATGCCCAACTAGCCACCCATTCATTTCAATCCTATGCTCAGCCACAACCTTAGTAGAATGCACCTCATGAGTGTTGGAGGCCCTAATACAACTCTCTTCCCACTCTTTTGCCTCCACCACTTGCCCAACCACAACCATTACCTCCTGCTCAACCAAAGCAACCCCAAATGCCTGCCTAGCCAAATATGAACCTAAACAATAGATAGGCTCAACAAGTGTATAGTGGGGAACCATTATGCCCAACATATGCTATGGAGATTTAGGAAATTAACTTGTGATTTGGGAAAGTTCTCCCTGATAGCTAGCATCCAGCAAGGGAGGTTGAGGAAGATAAAGAGGAAAGTGAACCTAAAGCAATTCCACCTTTTCCTAAGAGACTATCTGTGACAGTCTAGCCTACCCCAGAAGAAGCTAAAATCCTGAGAGAATTGAAACAATTATGTGTGAAGATACCACCTCTTCAAGCCGTAAAAGATGTGCCTATATACAATAGGTTGATCAAAGATAAGTGCTTTAGGCATCCAAGAAGGCGTAAGATAGATGCCCCAACCAACAATGTCATAGGTCAACTATCCGACCTGATGTTAGGGTAGGTAATCTGTCCAAAATATCTGGACCCTAGAAGCCCATTAGTTGATGTCCACATCAATAGCACCATGATCCCACATAACTTGATGATTTGGGAGCTGCCATTAATGTTATGACAAAGGACACAATGATCAAACTTAACCTCTAGGGCTTCTTGAGGAAGACCACGACCGTGCTACAACTAGTAGACCACTCCACCGTGACCCCTGAGCGGATTGTGGAATATGTGATGGCCTCTATTAGTTCTTAGGAGTACAATTAGATATTTAATGAACAAACTAGATGTAAATTCTTGCATTATTAGATGGTTGCTTTTACTGTAGTAGTCTTTTATGGATGGTCATTTCCCAAATTGTTAGAATATGTTGTATCGTGGTCATTGCCCAGATTGTCTATTGACTTGATACAAGTCACATTTGTGATGATTTTTCAAAGAAAAAATATAATATCCAAGAATTACACTTCCGATTAATTGAATGTGTATTAGCCTATATATGTTAAAATTAGGATTTAGTTTAACAAAATTTCATTTATTTTTGCAAATGACCATGGATTTTTTTTGTAAGTATCATTATTCAATGCATATTTGAGAATAAAATTATTTTATAAGTATTTACAATTAGTTACAAATGGGTGTTTCATGATGATAGGATTTTAAATGTTTGTGTTTTTATTTTATGTAATGTATTTACTTGTTTGTCTTTTCTCTTGTTTGTGTTTCTGTGTCTATGAATTCCAAAACATGCAAAAAACTTTCATTATAATATACCATATGGAAGTTCACTAAACAAATTGTCTATAAAATTGATACAAATAACTTCTATGATGATTTCAAGAATGCATAGTATCCAATACAAGAGATACACTTCAAATGAATTGAATGCTTTCATTAACCTATCCATGTTCAATTTAATAAAATTTCACATATTTCAGTAATTGACCATGACACCATGAATGACAAAGTTTTCTTTTTCTTTTTTTTTTGCATAACCACCACTATACTATTCAATGTGTGTATGAAAATCATATTCTTTTATAATTATTTTTAATTAATATATTTTTTTTCCTCACGAAAAATCTTAATTTTATTAATGAAAATAAAATTACATGTTGTAGATGTTGACAATGCATTCAATCACGACAATCAAAACTGGTGATCACAAAGACCAAAAATACAACTCCAAAATAGTGGTAAACATATCACCCTTTTCTCAATTTCTTATTTTTAACCTTACACCATTCTCCCTTGTAAGGAATGGTCGTTAAAAGCTCTAGCTGGGTCCCTTCATTCATTCTTGGATCTTCATACTGTATTTGATTTTTGAAGTTGAAATCCTTTAATGATAATTATTTTGTAACATGTTATACTAAGTAATGAACATTTTTCTTTGTGCGCTATATTTTTGAACTTGAAAACTGTGGCTTTATAATGAGTTTGTGATAATTTTTTTTTTTTATCATATAAGATATTAATTTTCATTACATATTTTGTCTTTTAGTCAATCTCATTGTGCATTTTTTGTAAAATCAAAAAATTGTGTATTGATAAACAATTATTAGAGTTTTGATTGAAGAATAAAACAAAATATTTATTATAATAGTTACACACCGAGGAGTTGAAAAAAGTTATATATGGTGATGAACCACCAAATCCTAACAATGTTGGTTTATTTGAAGTGAAGTAATTTGATAATTATTTTTCTATTAGAGAATTAGTGCATAAGAAGGAAAAATAACATGATGTAAAGATTAAATTATGGATTGACCAATAATTTACAAGGTTTTATAATGAATCAATTGATTCACAAATATTTCATAGCATTTTATGATTCATTAAACAATGCACCAATATTTTACAGTATTTTAGTTTTTAGTAAAATATTCCAAAAAAATGATATATACTTATTGTAGTGTAGTAGACAGTGACCATTAGTTACTAGGAGAAAGGAAAACAAGAAATCACATGAAGATAAAGAACATAGGAATAGAAGAAGAGAAACGATGTAGGAGAGAACCAACAGATTGTTACTTTATATTATATTGTCTTGAGAAGACAATCACAACAGATACAATGATGCATACATTTCCATATATATATATATATATTATGTCAAGATAATCGCAATAATTTAAGTCGAAACCAATTTAGCCTATCTAACTTAGAATCTTGAATCGACTAGAGAGTTGATTGACTTTATAATATCAATTATAGAATTGTTTGGGATGGTCAACTAAGTCGACTAGCCCCTAAACATCTTCCCTACTCTTAATTCATTCTTTATGACAAAGACAAGAAGATTTGGAGTCTTACAAAATTTGTACAAAATTTGATACACCATAAAATAAAAAATGTAAATCCTTATAATGAAATAAAATTTTGTCCAGAGGGGTGGTTGGCTAATTAGAAGATCTAGTTTTGTGGTCAAATAGAACTTCTTGAATTACATCTGCAAGATTTGAAATGTTAATTCCTCTTATTTTCCCTTCCCTCGCTGACTGATTGGAACATTCAATTTCAAATTCCTGAGTGTGATATTGTTGTTCAGAAGAGAGACCCAATCCTAAAAGCTTGGCTCAATGAAATTGAATTTATGTCATTGTGAAGATGATTAAGATGATTGTGCTATTGCAGGTGCTGGTGTTGAAGTCATAGGGAATGTTGTTTGATAAGTATTTAGTGCAAGAAATTGAATATATTGATCAAATATAGATCATTTCCATGCAAATATACTTTCATGGGCATCAAATGATTTAAAATATCTCAAATATTGTACCTTGTCAGCTAGTGATATGTACCCTGACAATTCGTGATCAACTAGTATTTGATGTTCTAATACTTTCACTTTATTAACAATTCCATGAAAATAATAAATATAGTTGAACTTTATTAATGATTCCATGAAAATGATCAATAACATTGGCATATTCTACTTTTACTCTCGTCCCCTCTCTAAAACACTATCTTTTCTCGTCCTTTATTTGGGATTAATATTTTTCTCCTATAAAACCTAATTCTCATGGGTAGAATTTTCTCAAGGTTGAGTTACTTTTCGGGAGTACGATTCTCAAAATATAAATTATTGAGTTTATATCTGATCACATGTGGGTGATAAATATATTTGGAAAATAATAAAAACATTGGGCTCTGTGATATAATGTTTTTTCTAGCTCTTCTTTTTCTTGGGAAAATTATTGGTGAGCCTTATGAATTATAGTGGATATTTTTTAATTCCCTTGAACTATCATTTTATCCTGAAATTTATTTACATGAGGAGTTAGTTGCTCACTGTG
>APFE030500845.1:0-24284 GCA_000404065.3 Pinus taeda | reverse complement strand
TTGTTTCTCAACTACCAATAGGCCTGGATAGTACCCCGACAGAGTCACATTGGAACACAAGCATGGCTCCACTGCTAGTGAGCCCAGTGAGTACCCCGGCAGAGTTACTTGCATTATCTCTCTATGCAGAAAGCCTTTCTCTTCTTTCGCCTTATACATTTTAATTTTTTTTTTAACTTTTTTACACTTTTTCATTTTTTCATTTTCGTAACTTTGCATAACACTTATTCATTTCAGAGGCAGAAGAGGGATCCTGAATTATTGAGAGCATAAGAGGTTGTTCCAGGAGAGAAGTAGTTTATTATACCTCTAACATGTCTGTTCATTTTTCCCCCTCACCTTACTCTACTTGACTGAGCTAACAAGGATTAACCCAAAAATAATTGACTAGAGAAGGTGACACTAGTTAGAGTGGACGCATTGTGTTTTCACCAAGGTTCACTTCGAATAGTACGTATTTCCTTCGAAGTATCATGGACTAAAATTAACAAGCTCCTCATACAAAATCAAGATGACAGATAACCAAGTAGTGACAATTGTACAAGCCCTCTTGTACTTCACCCAGCTCGTTTCAAGAGTCATACATGGTTTCATGTGAAACTAACCTACAAACGAAATAAGCGAACTGTACGAATGAAACAAGCGAACTAACAAAAAATAAAGAAAAGCAAGAGCAAAAGCAAAATCGAAAGCAAAGCAAGTAAGTAAACAGGCAAGCAAGCAAACAAACAAACAAAACAAGTAAGCAAACAAGCATGCAAGCAAACTGATGAGCCCCAATTTTGGTACAATTTGGGCTCATTTTGGCCTATTTTACTCGCTCAAACCATTCATCTTTATTTGCTTATGCATGAATTTCTTAGTTTATTAATGTTGTTTGTAGGAGGAAGGTTAGACACTTTATCTACGTGACTAATGCATTGTGATTCCAGGTTTTGGCATTAAAAAGGGGAGCAAGAGACAACGAAAGAGGAGACAAGGAGACGATGAGGTGGCTCTGCTGATTTCGTGGAGTGATGTCCACGGTCTTGGGGCATTCCTCGTGATTCCCACCAAGAACTCCGAGCTCCAATCAATCTCCCCTCCGAGCTTCAGAAGCAGCCAGCGGTCCTACAGGAACAGCAGTCATAAACTGTTCTACCAGAATAGCAGTTTTGACTGCCTCACAAATCTGCAGTTAAACTCCAATTGGACAGTCGAGCTCCTAGAATCAAGGCTACTTGGCAGATCATCATTTTTTTGTATAAATATGGAGGCCTTAGCCTTAGATAGGTTGTTGAATCTCTCGGTTTATCATTATAATTTTGAAGCAGTTCAGTTTCGTTCTTTTACTGTAAGCCAATTTGGCATGACTTCGAATTATGAATAAAGAAGACAGTTTGTGATCTATTCCTGAGTTTTATTAGGAGACTATAGCTCTCAGGTTAGGGCCCAACCTGAGAGCCATAGATCCCCTTTGCTGTAGTGTTGTTTCTATTTTATTCCCAGCATTTGAAGTTTTCCTCTGTTCATGCAATTCGAATTTCAGTAGTTTGGTGATTTGATTTTCGTATGAGTAGGATAGATTTTTTCTTATGATGCAGTTGTTCCTATTTGCTTAGTGTAGCAGAGGATTAATACCATCAATTGGAGCTCCAGCAAAACGGTTGTTAAGGCTCACTGCCATCTCTTTTGAAGATTAGGGTGCAGTTCATAGCAGACCACCAAAAACACGCATTACTTTGTTTGATACAGTTATGGTTTGGATTTAGATGCTTCCTTGTCATTTACACTTATCACACATCTCTTCATCACAACCCCATACGTATTTCTCTTTGCTTTTTGGATTACTGTTCAATGAAATCATGGCACACTTAATGTAGGTTGATGCATTTCTGGTTTGATAAATAGTTTTGATCATTTGTTTCATTTACACTCTTCTCCCTCTCGTTTCATTACTATCCTTTCCATTTTTATCCTACATGCAACCACGTTTCCTTGACCTACACTGCGTTCTGTCCTTTCCTCAAAGTCTCCCATTCCTCACGTAGCTTCATTCCTTGACCTTTCACAGACATCACTTCAACACACTCCCTACACCCGTTTCCCATCTCATCCTTCCACTTCTGAGCCATCACTAGCCTGATCCCTACCTTACACCTCTCTTCTTATCATTCCATCACCCCTCCATCACTTCAATCCTTCACGGTAGATCATCCTGTAGCAGTTTAGAGACATCCTGTAGAAAACCCTAAGTATCTTGTAGGATCCCCTACAGACATCTTGTAGAAGGTCATTCACGCGGTTGCCGAGCTTCTGAACGTGGAAAACCTTTGTGGATGAATGCCAAGGGTCCATAGGGACCTCACCTAGCCTGCCCAACCTGTCCCACGCTTTCCTCCCTTCTTCATTCAAACTGCACAACCAAACCCTAATAAGCACAAAATCACAATTATTTCACCTACTTAATGAAAAGTACAAAAACATGTCTTTTACAATGCAAGTAGTTTAGATCCATGCATTTCCACTCATTAGAGGTAGTAGCAGCATTGGTAGAAGTATTACTCATCTTCATTGCTTTATAGAGATTAGACTAGTTAAATTAGGGTTTCCTAGGTTTACATGCTTTGATTTACTTTTAGTTCATTTTTGTCAAGTAGCTTAGTCTCCTTTGAGCTAGCTTTCATCCATCATTGATAAAGCTTCTTCTGTGAGCCTATAGAAGTTGGCTTGAGCCCTAGCGGACTTGTGCCAGCTGACCAAGTGACAGCTGCGACAAGAGCTAGTACTTGTGCATATAGCACCGTCGCTTCCAAGTTTGTACGAACAATCGGGTTGATAAAATGAGAGACAGGAAGCCCCAGGAGTTGTAGTATTATTGCTACAATACTAGAGCTCACCATATGCCATGAAATATTTCAACTTGGTACAGCTTGCTTTAACCACAGCCCTTGTTTGGATTAGTCCCGATTATACTCATAACTTTATTATATTTTCATTTGCATCTGAGCACACTTTGGTTGTGATGTTGATGCAAAAGAAGGATCAGGTGGAGGCCAGCCCATTGCATTTTTCAGTTGGAGTATCAGAGATCTTTCTTTGTGCTATAACATCATTGAGAAACAAGATTTGGATCTTATAAAGGCATTGAAGGATTTTTGAGTTTACATTCTGCATTCACATACCATAGCATATGTTCCCAATGCAGCTATCAAAGATTTCCTCATGCAAAATAATATGGAAGGAAGAAGAGGTAAGTGGAGAGCAACAATGTTAGAGTATGATCTTGAGATTAAGCCCACGAAACTGATCAAAGGTCAAGGCTTGGCAAAACTCATGGCTAAGTCAAATATTCATGCTCTAGACATAAATCTCATTGTAGCAATGTCAGATGACGAAGATGGTGCCGCCCTCATTCAGGGATCAGAGATGTTTCTCAACTCACCTTGGTATTCTGATATAGTATATGTTCTTAAGCATCTTTCTCCTCCTCCTGGAATGTCGAAAGGTAAAGGTAGATCACTAAGGCTGAAGTCTGCAAAATTCTGCATTTTAGATAGTGCTCTCTATTGGAAAGATCCAGAAGGGGTTCTTCTTAATTGTTTGGTTGAAAATGAAGCTCAGCAGGTAATGAATGATTTTCATAGAGGAGATTGTGGGGGTCAATTTTTTTGGAAAACAATGGCTAATAAAATCTTGAGAGTAGGGTGTTATTGGCCATATTTCTTTTCATATTTGTATAAAACAGTCATGAGCTTCCAGGAATGTTAAGTTTTTTAGGGAAAAAGAAAGTTGCTTCCTCTTCCTTTGAAACTAGTTGTAGCTAATGCACCGTTCCAGCAATGGGGGCTTGATTTCATAGGAGAAATTCATCCTACATCATCAGCACAACACAGATGGATTTTGACAGCCACTGATTACTTCACCAAATGGATCGAAGCCATTCTAACAAGGCAAGCTACGGACATGGTAATCATTCAGTTTTTAGAGTCCAATATCTTGTCTCGCTTTGGTTGCCCTCACAAGATTATTACAGATAATGCAACAACATTTAAGTCAAAGAGAATGATTGAGTTTTGCAACAAATAAAACATCACATTGGGTCATTCCATGGCCTACTATCTGTAGGGCAATGGACTAGCTGAGTCTTCAAATAAATCCTTGGTAAACATTATTAAGAAGATGTTGGAGGCAAACAAAAAGAATTGGCATCGAAATCTTGTCAATGCTTTGTGGTCCAAAAGAGTGAGCAACAAGAAATCAATAGGTATGTTGCCTTTTGAATTGGTTTATGGTACTGATACAGTGTTTCCCACATCCCTTGCAGTCCTGGTCATGAGATTATTGCAAGAAGCTGATAGTGGAGAAGATGATATTCAACGTCGGATCAATCAAATGGTTCACCTTCAACAAACAAGGGAAGAGGTTTCTCAAAACACTTTCCAGCTACAAGAGAAGATAAGGAAAATTTATGACCGCAAAACCAAGGTAGAAAAGTTTCAGCTGGAAGATGTAGTGCTGCGATGGGATGCACGAAATGAAGAAAAAGGGAAACATGGTAAGTTTGAAAATCTGTGGAAAGGACCTTATAAAATATCAGCCTATCGAGGATAGAATGCATTTTTATTAAAAGAAATGGATGGTTAAGAATGCTCAGGAGGACCAGTGAATGGTAGGCTCCTAAAACACTATTATTTCTGATGCAGCTTGCTGAAGTTGTTTCACTGTCATTGTATATACCAGTTTTCTTTCCTTGCAAGTTTTGAAGTACATTGTCATTTGAACTTTGGGCCCGAAGTGAAGGCTATAAAGCTTAAATGCTTTGTGCTATGTTTAGTTGGTTTTTGAGTCAGTTTAGAGTCAATTGTGAGCCAGTTCTCAGTTTATATCGAGTCATTTTTCAAAAAAAATCAAAAAGTTTTTAGTTTTTCATTTGTTTGACCGTATTGGCCCAATCAGCTAGGCACTCGGTCTATGGTGTTCTTGACACCTCTAAGGAGTTTCCATCCCTAATAAGGCCAATGTTAGTGTCAGTACATGCATACTTCCATCAAGGATCAAATCTTCTCTTTTCATTTTCATTTTAGGTGTCTCATACTGAATTTTGGATCATTCCACTAGGTCATGCCAAAATGGCCCACTGATGGTTGTCTTCTTCTTAAAAAATCAAATTTTCCCTCATGATGTACATTTGCTGACCCATCTCCATGTTGCATTCAGTTATGTTTTCAGTTATGTTATTTTTAGAGTCAAGGCAGTTATGTTTCCATTAGGTCTTAGGGTTTATTTACAAGGTCAAAAGTATAGTTTCAAGTGTAAATAAAGGGCATAAGAGGTATGAGGAAGACCAATAAACAAAGAGTGATTGGTAGGAAGTCTAGGTTATTGTACAAAAAAAATATTTCACTGATGTAATTTTCATCTCAAAAACATGTTTTCGAGATGAAAACTGAGTATTTTAGTTTATTTATATTTTTTTGATGTAATTCAAGTCATTTCATGTAATAAGTGTTCCCATAAGCTGCCCAAGAATTTCTCCTTGTTGCAAGTAATGAAATCCATTGAAGAAATTAGTTCAATCCAAGCATCATCCACCTGAAAAGAGACAAAGAGAGAAAAGTATTAAATAGAGATTTGGAGGAAAGTAAAAATTCCAAAAAACATTATAAAGTGGGATTTTTTTAAGGAAAAATCAAAATCAACCTCTATATAAGATTTCAAAATCCTTTTTCAAATTAATCATATTCATTTGACAAAGAGAAAGAAGAGAGTTGTAGGAGAGAAGCAAGTTGAATCCAACTGGTGGTTGAGCAAAGAGGAGGTCATGCACATAGAATAGGACGTGTTGTGCACAGAGTAGATATGGAGGCGCTACGCATAGAGGAGGGAGCGCTATGCATAGGGCCTATTTGCAAGTGCATTTTTGCACGGCAATGCACATAGATTCGGAGCGCTATGCAACTGTACAAGGCGTTGTGCATAGGGCCTGTAAACACCAAAGACACCCTATCAACCATCTAAATCGCTCTTTTGCTATCTAGAGCCTCTAAACAAGTAAGTACACTCCTTGAACTATCCTCTCAGCACTAATTTCATGATTTTGAAGTTTGTTTGTTATTTAAATTTTCAAACCCTACGTTGCCTAAAAAACCCTCCCTGCTTATCATATCCTTTATTCCCACATTCTGTTGACAAATCCCTCCACCTATCCCCTATACCCTAATTCCCTCAAACAAAATCCCTACACCTATCCCCTATACCCTAAATCCCCAAAACAAAATCATTAAACCCCTATTTTCTAAAGAGTCTGTACCAAAAATTACCCTCCTTCTCACTCTCGCATCATATATATCTTCTCCTACATCGTGTTATCGCTCAGAATTTTCTCTAGATGTTATCAAAAGAAATAAAATGACCGAGGTAACCACAAACCAACTTTTAAGCATAGGTTCTAGCCAACCTATGGCTCAGAGAGGGCTCTCTATATATGATTTAGCTTTGTTTGCTGGCATTTCAAGCTAGTTCTGAATGTTTAGGGGTTTTTTTATTTGTATTGAAGATTGGAGGGTGGAATCATTAAAACAGATGGATAGAATGATGTCTTTAGACCATTGGGCTATGGAGTCGATAGAAGGGAAGCAAAACTAGAATTAACTCACTAAAGGGAGTGTTCAAAGGGCAAGCTAGCGGAGTAAAGTGCAGGTCTTTGGGCCAGAGGGGTGAAATGGTCTTAACTATGGTGAAAGAGAAATTAAGAATTCTTAGACTAGGATTAAAATGAGGAATAAAGGATAATTGGAAACAAAGCACAATTAAGAATCCTTTGCTATATATTACAGAGATACAACCTAAACTAAGGAGAAACTAAGAATTCCTTAACTTAGATATCTGTAGAAAACATTTAAATGCATAACAGTTAAAACATAGTTTATTTAAATAAATTATGAGATATCATTCCATGTTATAGCATTCAGATAGAGAAATACATTAAAGATTGTGGAAAAACAATAAGAAAGATAACAACAACATGAGAAAATACTTGTCTACACTTCGCTCTACACATGAATCCTGTGACATATCTTGTCTTTATTCATCAATCTAGCTTGTTGGTCCAGTCAGTGATACAATAGCTTTACAGTATTTTGATCAAGAAGTCTATAGAAATGTCTAAGAATCCACACTATATTCTTTGAATTGTGAAGTATTTATACAAAAGTTTATTACAAAATATCCCAAACTAACTTGGGATTAAATCTAGGAAATGAAAATATCTTCTTGCTAGAAGGTAAAGACAACTATTGAATTGCTTTCATGCTATCCCTTTTATTGTGGTGTTGCTAACCTTTATGGTTTGGTTTGTAGCCCTTTATGCTCTTTGTTGTTTGAACTTTCACACTAGAGGCTTTAGTTACTTTTGGCTTTCATCTGATACTCTTTGGCATTGATACTCTTTAACCATGTTGACCTGGCTCTACCTTTTACCCTACTGACTGTACATTAACCTTTTACTACATTTTACTATAGTAAATCAGTCAATTTTTCCCATAATTCAGCATCAGGTAACTTGATTTTTAACATCCTTCTATATATCTCATCTACTTCAGTATACTTAGCAAAAGTAGGCCTAGTGATGAATAGGTGTTTCACCTCATGTTGGAGGAAAAACAGGTTTTCAAATGTCTGGTAAAAAACTTTGCCTGTTGGCAATGCCATTATTGATGATCTATTGGCCTGTTCTTTAGCTAGCTCTCTAATTTTGTTGTCATAATCTTGTTGTGTCACAAGCTTGTCATTTATGACCAAGGGACTAGGTAGCCCTTTCTCTCTCAAAATTTGAAACTTGGTCATAAATCTACCAACTGCTACCTACATATTTTGACACTTGTCCTCCAAGTTTATCATTAAGTTCGTCTTGGAAAGGACCTTTATTGCCTCCAAAATTGTTTCTGTCCTATCCTATATATCCAATTCTTGAAGTTCATACTTTTGTTTACTATTGAGGAAGTGGATAAGTCTGGTTGCATCTTCAAGCATGTCTCCTAGTTCTTCCTTGACTTTTTGGATAGCTTCTGTAGCTATCTTTATCAGGTCTATCTATTCAAACATCACTTGAATGGATGGCCAAATATCATTGATACAGTCAATGATATTGGCCCGTAATAGTTCCTTGGCATTGCCCAAGAGGTTCCATTAGTGTTAGATCTTTCTCCATGGCCTTTAAGCTTTCATTCATTCTGGTAGCTTTCTGTGCTTCTTCCTTGTGCATGATCTTGACAAGATTGCAATCTGTTTCCAAGGTTGTCACCTTTTCTTTCAGTTTGTTCATTTCTATAGCCTAAATAGACATTTCCTCAATGGATTTGACCAATTCTATTACTTTTTCTCCTAATGCACCTGTTGCTGATGTAGACTCTGTTGAAACTAGCTGTGTTGTAGGCATGGGAGCTATGGAAGCCAATGAGCCTACCAGTGTCGAATGGACTAATATTGAGACCGTTGGGATGACAATTGGAGATGTAGTAGCAATATCACTTTGCTTCAATTGAGTTAAAGTGTCTAATTCTTTCTCTATCTCCTTTAACTGATCATTAAGCTTTAGGACCAAGTCCATCAACTCTTCATGTCTGGTTTGGTTGTCTAAGACCTATTGTGTTTGGGGATGTTGCAGGTGAGGTATCTTCAATTGCTTTTTCAGTGCAGCAATGTCATCATTTTTCTTTTTTATCAACTATTCAGTGGCTTTGATATCTTTGGGATCATGTGCCAATTCAATCACTAAGTCTTCCAAAGACTTGATTCTAGTGCCCTTGGCCTGTGAGGAGGCCTTCTCTAATTGATATTGAGCTGAGATATTGCTCAATGAATTTTGTAACTGATGAGTAGCTATGGCTTTACCTGTGAGGGTGGAGTATATCATCTCTCCAACTTGTTTGTGTAATTCAATTTGGTCTATGGGATGAATATCCCTTGCCATCACTTCAAAATAAATTCTCTTGTAATCCATTGATGTCCTTGGTTGTTGTGCAATTTGTTTTATGAAGGACATTTGTAGTTTTCCCTCTTTGATGTTGAAAGAAGACATCAACCTAGTCTGGTTAGTAGGTGTGAGTTTCAGATACTGAGCATAAGTTTGAGCCTTTAGTTTCTCATTTCTCATCTTGATCTCTTTATATCTATCTTTTATATCCTTGTGCTTATCATTAGGCCTACTGAATGAGGATACTTCTACACTTAAATTTCTTTCCAATATCTGGGTCTATGATGTAGATGGCCCCTATGTTTCCTCAGATAGAGCAGTGCCTTTACTTCTGTCCAGCTCAGTATTAGTTACTTCTATTGAGCCTTCTATGTCTTCTTGCTTTGAAATAGGATTTAGCCTAGGTCTTTTGCTCTGACTGTTCCCATACTGTACATTTGATGTGCCCATTACTAAACTTGAGGGTTCCTCCCTAGTCCTTTTGGGGTTATTTTTCTCATGCTGAGGATTCTACATGATAGGGAGGGTGCTCATGGTTGGCTCTTGTTGTTCAAGTACCTGCAGAAATGATCTCTCATCAAACTGTCTTTCTAAGTCACATAAGCCATTCTCTACATCTACCTTTGTACTGTCTCTATTTACAAGAGTGTTTTCCACCCACTCAGATTAATTTGCATATCTTTCTATCTCTGGTATGGGGTGGAAAATATAAGTTCCCAACTTAGCCTTCCTTCTCAATCTGGTCATAAATTCTTGAGGGTCATACCTCCACATGAAAGTCTTTTTGAACTTCATTTGCCGCAAAATTTGGTTTGCCTCCTTCCCTACCTCTCTAGAATTGCAGATGAAGGGGCCTAACTAGTGTTTTACATTGAATTGTGATATTTTCTTGGCCGAGACAAAATTTATCTCATTAGAGTTCATTATTTGTCTATACTACTCTAGAGAAAATAACCTCATGGGGAGGTATTTGGGTAGTTTATATGGTGCAAGCTGGCAACCATAAATTCTTATCTCTGTGTCGTTTTTGTAAAGGTACCAATCTCCCACTTTGCTTTGTTTAGACAACTAAAGGACCCTTTTGATCTCTAGACTTATCCTGGGTGGAGGGCTTCCTTTCAGCATAGTCATGACTGGATGAACAAAAGAATCTATGCAATATGAATAGGTATATGGTGACTCAAACTTATGGAATGGTGCGGTCCAAAAAATGACAGACTTGGGCTAGCCTTTGGTATCCATCTTCTGGAGGGAAAAGGAAATCTTTCTAGCTTATAATGTAGGAACATATGGTAGAGGAAAAACGAGTATTTGAACACTCTTTCATTATGCATCCTGGTGAACTGTTCATGCATTCTCTCAGTTATGAACTCAGCATAATTGTACAAAACAACAGGAGGTTGTCCTGAGGTATAGATTGACATGAAGGCCAGGGGGGGGAGGCGGATTTTTAGGAATGTGTTGCTCTTCAATAATGAAATATTGGAACAATTGGGCCATTCTAGAGGGACCTAACTTGGAATATTGGTCTAACAAGTCTCCAATTGAGAGTGGAGTCAAGTTTGGTCCTGGTTGGAGTTGTATCATTTCATCTATGGAATCATCTGTAATGGTGAATAGAATCTTTTGGTCATGGGACATAATAGCTCTTAGGCTGGGAATGTAACAGGCATGGAACTGGTGGATAATTTTAGGGAAAACATGTGCCTGTGGGAACTGGTATTTGAGAAAATTTGACTCCCAAAGGCCAATATCATCAGCATGGTTGAGGTATATATGCCTACTTAAACAATGGATTTTAAGCAGGAGGCCTCGGGTAGATGTATCCTTAATTTGGAAATTCCTGTCAGCCAAGGGAAGGTGGTCGAGGTCCAAATGGGGAGTTGTGATAGGTCTAACATCCAAGATAATAGGCGTAGCCATAATTTAGTTCTTGTGGATTTCAATTTGGATTTACAGGTTTATTCAGAAGTATTTAATGGTAACTGGGTTTTTTCAGAGGGTTTGGCTGTGGGTTTTAAAATTTAAAGTATTTATTAAATTAATTTTACTTAATTGAAACACTGTACAAGGCTGAGCATTTCTGAATTTGAAAGGGCGAGTGGTAATTTGTGGTGAAATACCTGGAATTGAGCATATAATCTGCAAATTTTAGATTTCACGGCAACTGCAAAGGTCTGAATGAATCTGGTACAGACTGAGAGGTCGATTGGGGTCTCTACAAGTTTCTTCAGGGGTGAATTTGGAGTTCAAATGGTGAATTCAGCATTTGCAGGAATCACACTGGTTGGCAGAGAAAATGAGCGAAAAAGGTAAACAAGGGCTCCTCAGCATTTTTATGGGGCTACGGTTATTTTTTGGCAGGTGATTTTGAATGAACAATAGGTAGTTTTGTGGGTTGAGTGAGGAGGCCGTTTCCCAGGCCATCGCACCGCTTATGAGGTGAAGGTGGTTTTCAAGAGGGGTCACCTGATCTAGTCTAGAACTTGACACGTAGCCTTCGGGGGTCGAGGAAAACCACTTTATCGGGCGGGTAATGTTCATCCATCAGGCATGACTAATATGGTTGTGGACCATTGGATGAGCGGGGAGTTAATCTAACGACAATCAGGTGGCAAACTTGCGCAGAGGAAGGGAACGAGAGTTTGGGGGGACCCAGGGGCCTTAATCACGGTGGTTTGTGATTACCGTGGGGTTAATCACAAGGTTAGGGGATCAGGTGGACCTTAATGACAGGATTAACTTAATTTTACCAGGATTTGGTAAATTAAGTGGGTTTTGTCGGGATATGGGGCAAACATATTAGTTTCTATTAAAAGTAAGGGTTGTGGGGTATTTACATATGGATTTAGTTAATATACAGGAAAAGGGTTTCATTGGGGAGTTATATAATAAAGTTAATAATTAAGATGAAATGTGGTGGAGTGGGTTTTTCCTTAAGTAAAAAGGTAAAATATAATTTTTGCACACATACACTCAATACTTAGGATAAAAGGTTTTTTGTAGGTTTTTGGGTGAAAAGGGATTTACATGGAGTTGTTTTTACTTTTCCTAGGCCAAAGAGTTTAACCATAGGAAAAGGAAGTTTTATTAGGGAATGAAAGGGGAATGGATTTTATGAAGGGGATTCTAGCACTTGTGTCCATAAGTCATTAAGCTGAGGGTCCAGTCCCACCAAAAGTCAGAGTAATTCTCTGAGCCTCTTTGACTTGTAGGATTTAAAGTACTAGAACATAATTGTGGATAGGAAATTAGTAAGTAAAGGGGAAATACGAATGAGGGAGAGTTAATCACATGAACTTGGAAACCTTTATTTCTTCTTTCACAGTTGATCATAAATATTGAAATGTGAGTGTAAGCATGATGCATGTATTTTGATCCAATTAACTTTATACTTCAGCAACCTTTCTTCTACTTAGCCATTTCTTACGCTAACATTTTTTCTTAATTTATTTGGGTGCATTTAGGCCAGCAAACCCATATTCTATCTTTTATTTAATAAAACAAACTATCTATTTCTAACCTTATATCATCCAAGGGCCCATATTCAACTAATGAGCTCCTTTTACTTTTTCTACCTATCTAATGATCTGCCAAGATTAAACTCTTTGGTCAATTTTTATTCTCTAACTACAAACATAAAATTCAAAGCATGATATAATCAATATTAAACAGTTTGATTACCATGGATTGTGGCATGAATAACAAGCTGCACACAATCATTATTATGCATCAAATTAAATAGTAGTGGCATTTAGACTTGTTCACTTTCATGCTCTCCTTTTGTTTTTGGGTTCATATATTTTCATTTTTTGACCTTTTGCTCATTCTTTTTTTATCCTTTGATTTTTATTTTAGGACATACACTCTTTACATTTTTTTATTTTTTAATATGGAAAACATTTTCAGAAAGCAAAGGTATGTACACTATTACAAGGCTTAACTTTAGTCATTCAAAATTATGACTCATATTGGTATAGGAACCTAACAGTGGCTCCACTTGGGCATGGCATTTACTAGTGAAATGTCAAGAACTTTAAAGATCAGTGGCCTTTGAATTGTTGTTGATGTTACCTTCCAAAGTGTTCTTCTATGCATCTACATTATTGATACTTATGACAGTAAATCTTTCAAAGCTTAGGGCATTCTCTTCGGGCTTCAACTTTAAAAATCACCATCCAATCCAAACTAGACTTTTGAAAATAAAATATGTACAAATGGGAAATGAAAATTAGTAACTAGGTTCAAAGTAGTGTTTTAGCATTTGACCATTCATTGGCCCACCTTCTGCATTTTTACCATCAATTTCTCTCATGAAGAAAGCATTATTTCCTCTATAAGAATAGATGGCGTAGGGACCTTTCCATATGAAATCAAATTTCCCGTGTTTACCTTTGTCTTCCCTCCTTGAATCCCACTTGAGCACCTTGTCACCAAGGTAGAAATCTTTAGACTTGGTTCTCTTGTAAAAAACATTTTTAACCCTTTCCTGCACAACTTGAGACCTAGTATAGACCTCTTCTCTGGTTTGTTGTAGATGAATAGTTTGTTTGATTCTTCTTTGGATACTATTTGGTTCAACTTGCAATTCTTGAAATATCTTCATTATTGGTACTCCCAAAGAGGATGGAAAGACAACTTCCATCCCATAAACTAGTTGATAGGGAGAAGTACCAATTGATTTTTTAGTACTCAATATATCTTCCCATAAGGCATTGACTATCTTTTTGTTCCAAGTTTTCTTATTGTCCTCTAGTAACTTCTTGATGATGTTTACCAGGTTTTTGTTTGAGGATTCTGCCATTCGGTTACCTTGAGGGTAATAGGTTTTAGAATGGCCTAGGGTGATATGGTATTTATTGCATAAATCTATCATTATTTTGGATTTAAAGGTTGTTGCATTATCAGTAATGAGCTTAGTTGGACATCCAAACCTTGACAGAATATTGGTTTCAAGGAAGGTTATGATAACAATGTCTGTGGCTTGCCTTGAAGGTATGGCCTCTATCCATTTTGTGAAGTAGTCTATGGCTGTGAGGATCCATTTTTGTTGGGCACAGGAAGGTGGGTGAATTTCACCAATGAATTCTAAACCCCATTGTTGAAAAGGTATTTCTGTAGAGATTGGCTTGAGGGGTAAAGGTAAAAGCTTTTTCTTCCCCTAAAAAAATTGACATTTCTGACAGGAGGTCACATATTTTTTGACATTAGCAAACAAGATAGGCCAGTAGAAACCAACACTAAGGATTTTATCTGTAGTGATCTTCTAGTAAAGGTGTCCTCCACAGTCACCTTCATGAAACTCTTGCAAAACTTTGTCAGATTCATATTTTAATAATAAATTGAGAAGAATACCTTCATGATCTCTCCAAAACAGTGCATTGTCTAATATACAAAATTTCAAGGATTTCATCTTTAAAAACCTGTTTTTAGTTCTAGATAATTTAGGAGGAGCTTTTAAGTTCAGTAATAAATAATATCAACATACCAAGGTGATTCAATAAAGGCCTGGTTGATTAGTGGAGTCACCATCTCCTCTTCATTATCTATTGCTACAATAAATTTTATATCCAAGACTTGACACTTCGATTCAGCCATGAGCTTGGCTAAACCTTGGCCCTTGATTAACTTAGTAGGCTTGATTTCTATATCATACTCTAAATAGTAGAAATCCACTTCCCCTCTTTCCATCAGGACCATCTTGAGTTAGGATGTCTTTGACTACTGAATTTGGAACGTAGGCTACTATATGAGAATACAAGATGTATACCCTAAAGTCCTTAATGGCTTTGACTAAAGCCAATGCTTCTTTTTCCATTATATTATATTTCAAGGGGGCATCTCTCAGGGCTTTGCTAAAGAAAGGAATGGGTTTTTCATAGCCTTGGTCATTTTTTTGCAATAAAATTGTAGTTATTGTGTGCTCAGAAGCAAAGGAAAACAAGATGAAATCTCTGTCAAATTTAGGACCGATTAACACAAGTATTTTAGCTAAGGCCAATTTAATGTCTTAAAAGGATTTTTTAGCCTCAACAGTCCATTTTATGGTGGAATCTTTTTTCAACATGTTTTTTAGTAACCTAATTAACTTTGTTAGATTAGATATAAATCCTCTAAGAAAATTATTTTTTCCTAAAAAAGCTTGTAACTCTCTAATGTTCCTCGAGTGTTGTATTTGCAAGATGGATTCTATTCTTGTAGGGTCTATTCTTATACCATCTTTTGAAATTATGTGACTTAACAACTTTCCTTCTTCTAACCCAAACAAGGACTTCTTGGGGTTTAAGCAGATTCCAAATTTCCTGCATTTAATAAAAACTTGACTTAGATGATCCAAATGTTGATTGTCAGATTTTGAAAACACAGTAATATCATCTAGATATATCACAAGGAAATCATGTATTTCTTTTGCAAAGGTTATATCCATAGCCCTCTAGAAAGTGGATCCTGCATTCCTTAGCCGAAAAGGCATTTTCACATACATAAATGTGCCCCAAGGAGTAGTAAAAGCAGTTTTGGGTTAGTCATCAAGATGAACCAAGATTTGATTGTAACCAAAAAACCCATCCAACAATGAGATTCTGGTTGATCCAACTACTCTCTGTAAAATGTGGTCGATTTGGGGAGAGGGTAATTGTCTTTTAGTAACACTTTGTTGAGGTTTCTGAGATCCACACAGAGTCTAATCTCACCATTTTTCTTTCTATTTGGCACCAAGTTTAAGATCCAATCAGAAAATCTGATTGGTGCAATTATTTTGGCATCATACATCCTCTGAATTTCTTTTTCAAATGCAAGTAATAAGACAAGATTGATCCTTCTAAGTTTTTGTTTGAAAGGCTTTTGATTTTCCTTAATAGGAATTGTGTGTTGGATGACGTTGGTGTCATAGGATTTGAGGTCCTCATAACTCGAAGCAGAGACATCCCGAAATTCTTTCAACAACTCAATGTATTTTACTTTTTCAGTTGGAGGTAATGAAAGTTTGATCAGTTTAGGTTTTTCATCAGTTCCTATATTACATTCCTCTATATCAGACCTTAATGGTTCCATTTTAGGTTTCCTAGGAACATCATTTGAATCAAATAAATCTTCCAGAGGGGTTAATCACTTAGGTAAGAAGTTTTTCTTGAGATTAATTACTTTGGTTTCTTCATTGATTATTTCATCAATCTCAATTTGCTCTAAGTTATCTACATTTGATTTAGTAAATTTAGTTGGGTTGACTCTATCTAGTTCGTCACCTTCTATCTCATTTATTTCTATCTCATCCTTAGTGTCAGGATCTATGGGTGTATCAATATCTATATTGTTATTTATAAACTCTTCTTCTGAAAGTAAAAAGTTATTTATCTGTTTGTCAGTAGAAAATATTTGCCAATTCTTCAAATTATCTGGAATTGTAGGTATGTCCCTTACTTCAACAGTGTATTGATGGTTAGGTTGGAAGGGCAATTTGCAAGTGCTAGCAAACATTGCTAAACTATGGGCTTGCATATTGTGTTTTCTAGGGATTACTACAAGCTTTGTTTCTAGGAAAGTGTTAAGTATTTCTACAATAGTTCCCCTATAAAAACTTAATCTAAGGTCCTTTTTCATATATACAACATCAATCTGTTTATAATTAGTCCAGAGTCTCCCATGACAGAAAATATTTTAGCTCCTAGATTCCTAACTAACTTAAGGTCTAAACTTAATGCTTCATAGTTAGCCATATTATTGGTACATTTAAAATTAAATCTATATGCATGGCCTTCTGAGTGATTATTTTCCAAATTATATATACACACTTCTGCTCCTGCTCCTAACTTATTGACTGATCCATTAAATTCTAAATGCCATAATATCTCATGATCATAATTTTCACTATCTAGTGCAACAAACTTTTCATCATTTACAGCAATTTGACCATCTTGTTCATTGAAAAGTTATGTAGTTTTGTTAGTTTCATTTTGTGTAGAAACTGCAACTTCTTTTGGTTCTGCATTAGTACTGTATAAAAAAATTTATTGTGTTTGATCAGCATTATACAGGATAAAAGAATTGATATCTAAGTGTATGGAGTAGATGGGAAAGTTTTGAGGTCGATCCTAGCTACTTACCATATATTTAATTAAGATTTATGGGTATAGTTTCCTAGGTTGTCCAAAAATAGAGATTGTTGCATATGACATATCTAGTTGTAAGGATCCCTGAAGTTTGGCTCCCCATGATTTGGATAACAACATGCCATACTTTTATGGGATGTCAACAACTACAATATCCATAAGGATGCTTTTGGCAGTATATTGAACTAAAGTGACACACAAGTCTTTGATCAATCCTAGACAGTGTACCTGACTGGAGTCAAATGGGAATAAGTCTTTGTAAGGCCTTGTAATGTCTAGGTTTAATTTCTCCATCACTGATTTGGGCATTAAGTTGTGATAGACCCCAGAATCCAACATTGCATTGTGTAGAATTTTGTCATGGATACTAAAGCTGATGTAAAAGGGTGGAACTCCTCCTTCTAATGGTTTTCCATTAACATCTGGACCAAATATGAGTTCTGGTTGGTCATCAAACAAGTTGACAGAATCCTCATTTTCAACAATGTTTAAGGTCTGGTTTATCTATGATTTGTATGTTTCATTCATGATTAGTTCTATTAAAGGAACTGAAATCTTTAGCTTTGCTATCTCTGCTCCGAGATTAAATGTCAAAGATATTTTTTATGTTTGAAGGTTTTGAATTTTTGTAGCAGGGACTTGAGTAGGCTTATATTCTTTTCCTTTATTGGGGATCTTCTTATGTGGATTTTCAGATCTGATGTTTTGAGCTTTGTCCACTGGTTCCTTAGGCATAATTGATGTGGATGGCAGATCGATAGAAGGTTGCTCAGAGGTTATATCTACAATTGTGGGGCCAGAAGGATTTGGGTTCTGCCTAGGGATAATTTGGAGGATCTTTGAAATAGGAGCTTCTTATATTTTCTTAGGTTGACTTTGTACTGTTTTCTTAGTTTGGTCAGGGACATCAGCATTATTTTTTCTTCTTAGATTATACTATTTATGTACTTCAAAAATGGCAGAATCAAATCCCTGTTTGCAATCAAATGATTCTCCAGACTGTATTTGTAATTGTTGCAGCATATGTAGTTCCTGCTCATCTTGGGTTAGAAAAACAGTGTCCTCATCATTTACTCCCATTAGGTCAATTTGTGTATCTTGTTATGGATCTTCTAGATGGGATGTCTCTGCATAATTTTCGTGAAAAGGAGTCCTAATTTTATAATTCGGTCCATGTTTCCCAATGTTTTGGTTTTGTTTTTCTTTCTAAAATTTGGGTTTCTAACTAGAGCCACTTGTTGGTTATCCCATTGGGGTTTCATTTCTATGTTCTCTATTTTATCCATTAGTCTTTCCATAATTTTGGCTAAGCTATCTATTTTGATGTCAGAGGGTGAAGTTTCATCCTTAACAGTTCCTCTTTTTTCATTTCTGACTCTAGCCCTTTTAGCTAACAAATTAGCTTCAACACTAACAACTACACTTTGCATTTCTTCTAATGTTGGGGGCTCTCTTTCCCTAAGTTGGTATGCCATATCTGTGTCAAAACCATTAGGGAACTTTAGTAATGCTAAGTGAGGTGGGGGTCTAAGATTAAATGGGTTGGTGTTATATATATTATTGAATCTAGTGCAGTAGCCTTGAATAGTTTCATTAGGTCCTCTTCTAATATTCTCATATTCTGAAAGGATTTGTAGGGGGTTCTTTTCCTTTTCCCATCTGTTCAAAAATTGCTAGTGAAATGCATCTAAATTATCAATACTGCCAACAAGAAATGCTCTAAACCATTTCCTAACATCACCAACTAAAGTCTAGGAAAAGAGTCTCATTTGAACATTATCTGTGTCAATCTCGTGCAACTCAAAGTAATATGTTATCTTTTTGACATGTTGTTGTGCAGTGTAATGTCCTATGCCATCAAATTGAACTATTTTACTTTGGTAGTCTGCTAGCATAGAACCAAGTTGAGTAGGTAAGACAAGAGGAGCATATCTATTTCCCATGGCTGTAAGCTAGGAGGGGTTAAGATGTGGGGTTGAGGCACTTGGAGATGATGCAGTGGTAGATGAAGAACTAGGACTAGTGGGTGATGGATGGGTGATGATAGGTTGGTGAGGGAGAGTAGGTATAAATGGTGGTGAAGAATGGACTTCAGAAGGTATTATTGATGAAGTTGAAGGGAACAAAGGTGAACTCAAAGTAATGGATGATTGTTCAGAAAGCTTAGGGATCGTGGCAGTATTAATGGATGATTGTGGAGACTTCAGAATGTATTCATCAATGGATTTGTTTGCTTGTTGAACTTCAAGGTCTGTAATAAAATCAAGATCTAGAATAGTTTCACTAAGTGCATTTTCAGATTTTGTTCTAAATAACGAATGTTCAAAAGGCACATCAAAGGGAAGTTCTTCTAAAAATAGCCACTCATCAGGACATGAATTTTCTTTGACTAATGGTATCTAGCTAACTAAAATTTCTTCTTTTTTGGATTTTCTTGAAATTAGGCTAGGATTATCAACTACTGGGGCAAGGTTTGGGTCTAGATTAGCCCTAGTAAAATGAGTCTTCCTGGAAGCCAGAATTTCAAATTTTTTAATTGTTTTTGTGATATTTTTCAAGATAACTTCTAACAAATGACTTTAAGAGGCTCAGAATGAAGATTTAGAATTTTCTTAAAGGTTTATTAGGACTGAGGATTCGATGTCCCCAGTATAGTCACCACTATGTTATCACTCAGAATTTTCTCTAGAAGTTATCATAAGAAAGAAAATGACCGAGCTAACCACAAACCAACTTTTAAGCATAGGCTCTAGCCAACCTATGGCTCAGAGAGGGCTCTCTCTATATGATTTAGCTTTGTTTGTTGGGATTTCAGGCTAGTTCTAAATGTTCAGGGGGTTTTTGATTTGTATTGAAGATTCGATGGTGGAATCCTTAAAACAAATGGATAGAATGATGTCTTTAGACCATTGGGCTATAGAGTCGATAGAAGGGCAGCAAAACTAGAAATAACTCACTAAAGGGAGTGTTCAAAGGGCAAGCTAGTAGAGTAAAGTGTAGGTCTTTGGGCCAGAGGGGTGAAATGGTCTTAACAAAGGTGAAATAGCAATTAAGAATTCTCAGGCTGGGATTAAAATGAGGAATAGAGGATAATCGAAACAAAGGGTAAATTAAGAATCCTTTGTTATAGATTACAAAGAGACAACCTAAACTAAGGAGCAATTAAGAATTCCTTAACTTAGATATCAATACAAAACATTTAAATGCATAACAGTTAAAATAGAGTGTATTTAAACAAATTCTGATATATCATTCCATGTTATAGCATTTAGATAGAGAAATACATTAAATATTGTGTAAAAGCTTTAAGAAAGATAACAACAACATGAGAAAATACTTGTCTGGACTTCGCTCTACACATGAATCCTATGAAATATCTTGTCTTTATTCATTAATCTAGCTTGTTGGGGCAATCAGTGATACAATAGCTTTACAGTCTTTTGATCAAGAAGTCTATAGAAATGTCTAAGAATCCACACTATATACTTCGAATTGTGAAGTATTTATACAAAAGTTTATTACAAAATATCCCAAACTAACTTGGGATTTAATCTAGGAAATGAAAATATCTTCTTGCTAGAAGGTAGAGACAACTATTGAACTGGTTTCATGTTGTCCCTTTTATTGTGGTGTTGTTGGCCTTTATAGTTTGGTTTCTAGCCCTTTATGATCTTTTTTGTTTGAACTTTCACGCTGGAGGCTTTAGTTACTTTTGGCTTTCATTCGATACTCTTTGGCACTAATACTCTTTAACCATGTTGATCTGCCTTTACCTTTTACCTTGTTGATTGTACATTAACCTTTTCCTACATTTTATTATAGTAAATCAGTCATTTTTCCCATAATTCAGCATCAGGTAACTCGATTTTCAACATCCTTCTATATACCTCACCTGCTTCGATATACTTAGCAAAAGTAGGCCTCGCGATGAATAGGTGTTTCACCTCATGCTAGAGGAAAAACAGGTTTTCAAATGTCTGGTAAAGAACTTTTCATGTTGGCAACACCTTTATTGATGATGTACTGGCCTATTCTTTAGCTAGCTCTCTGATTTTGTTGTCATAATCTTGTTGTGTCATAAGCTTGTCATTTATGACCAAGGGATTGGGTAACCCTTTCTCTCTCAAAATTTGAAACTTGGTCATAAATATATCAATTTCTACCTACATATTTTGAAACTTATCCTCCATGTTTATCATTAAGATTCTCTTGGAAAGGACCTTTCTTACCTCCAAAATTGTTTCTGTCCTATCCTCTATATCCAATTATTGAAGTTCATACGTGTTTTTACTATTGAGGAAGTGGATAAGTCTAGTTGCATCTCCAGACGTGTCTCCTAGTCCTTCTTTGACTTTTTGGATAGCTTCTATAGCTATTTTTCTTAGGTCTATCTGTTCAAAAATCACTTGAATGGATGGCAAAATATCATTGGCAAAGTCAATGATATTGGCCCATAATAGTTCCTTGGCTTGCCCAAGGGGTTCCTTTAGTATTAGTTAGATCTTTCTCCATGGCCTTTAATCTTTCATTCATTCTGGATCTTTATTCCTTGTGCATGATCTTGGCAAGTTTGCAATATGTTTCCAAGCTTGTCACCTTTTCTTTCAGTTTGTTCATTTTTGTAGCCTGAATAGACATTTCCTCCATGGCTTTGACCAGTTCTGCTACTTTTTCTCCTGATGCACCTGATGCTGATGTAGACTCTGTTTAAACTGGTTTTGTTGTAGACATGGGAGATGTGGGAGCCAATGAGGCCGCCAACATCAAATGGACTGTTGTTGAGACCATTGGGATGACATTTGGAGATGTAGTGGCAATATCACTTTGCTTCAATTTAATTAAAGTGTCTAATTATTTCTCTGTCTCCTTTAATTGGTCATTAAGCTTTAGGACCATGTCCATCAACTCTACATGTCTGGTTTGGCTCTCGCAAACCTCTTGTGTCTGGGGATGCTACAGCTGAGGTATCTTCAATTGGTTTTTTAGTGCAGCAATGTCATCATATTTCTTCTTTATTAGTTGTTCAGTGGCTTTGATATCTTTGAGATCATGTCCCAATTCAATTACTAAGTCTTCCAAAGACTTGATTCTAGTGTCCTTGGCCTATGAGGAGGCCTTCTGTAATTGATATTGAGTTGAGATATTGCTCAATGAATTCTGTAACTGATGAGAAATTATGGAATTACCTGTGAGGGTGGAGTATATCATCTCTCAAGCTTGTTTGTGCAATTCAATTTGATCTATGGGATGAATATCCCTTCCCATCACTTCAAAATCAATTGTCTTGTAATCTCTTGATGTCCTTGGTTGGTGTGTAGTTAGTTTTATGAAGGACATCTATAGTTTTCCCTCTTTGTGTTGGCATTATGTTTCTAGTATGGCTATATGTTACAGATGTTGTACTTGATGGCAATACCCGTGGCAAGGCTCTCAATATGTTGAAAATTAAGAAGTACGCAGGAGAACAGTTTAGAAGATGCATACTTGCAGGTACACCGTGAAGGGACCGTGGCCAGACACGCAGGTCAACCGTTCAGGAGGTGTGTAGCCCCAGTGCACTCACTTCAAGGCAGAGAAAAGCACAGGTGGGGTTTCTTATGTTTAATATTTGGTATTTAGCCGATGGTATTTGTGTTATTATGGTTTTGGCTCGTGGTATTGATCCATGATTTTAGGAGGAGCTTGCCTATATAAAGCAAAGGAGATCCCTTGGCTAAGCATCTTTTGAAAATTGAATATCTTAAGATCTGAAATATTGGGTTATTGTTTCAAAAGCTTGATCTATATGAAAGTGAAGTGGAAAGCGAATTTGTGAAGGGTGATCTCTCGAGTGCATGATCAGATCTGGGCATCCGACTAACTATAGCACTCTGGTGATCTGCAAATTCGGCCCTAATCAGAAGTACGCAGGTGTTTAATGGGTATGCAGAGCAGAAGAAGGGTAACTGCGTGGGTACGCAGAGCAGAAGAAGGGTAACTGCGTGGGTACGCCGAAGCAGAAGAAGAAGGGTTGCGTGGGTGCGCAACACAACAGTGGTTCAGGTGCATACGCACAGTAAAAGTACGCGGCGCGATAGTCCTTCTGAGTTCGTGACTACAGTGGCAGTACGCGGCGTGATAGTGTATCTGGGTGCGTATTGTACGCAACGCGGTAGAAGAAGCAGTCCGTGGGCACGCAGTACAGCAGAAGGAACTCTGCGGGTATACGTAGGGAAGCAGAAGGTGAAGTGCGTAGCAATGCAGGTCAGAGAAAGGAAAATTGCGTATCTGTCTCATGACTTTCTGTTGACTGAATTTTTCTGTTGATAAGGTGTTCTAGGTTTAGTTCTGTTTTGTTGATCTAGTTACTGCAGTTGACTGTGAAATCTACATGTACTTGATGATCATTTGATTTTTATGAAAAGTGGTCCTTGTAAGAAAAGAAGTAGGGGGTTGTAGCTCCCTTCCAGGAGAGACTGGAAAACAAGAGAGAGTTGTAGCTCTCTATAGGTTGTAGCCTGCGTACTGGTAAAGGATTGCACCAGTACAAAATAATTGTAAAAGAAGTTTCTAAGAAGATAGAGACATATTGCAGCAGGTGGTTTTCACCCACATTGGGTTTCCACCTTATATCTCGTGTTATTTGGTGTGACTATCTATTTTTCTTGTTTCATATGGTACTGACATACAAGTTAATAATACATATCTGAAGTTTGAATTAAGAAATGCATACAGAAAAGAATTTGATAATACTGATTCACCCCCCCCTCTCAGTATTATTTCCAACAATTGGTATCAGAGCAGGTCCTTCTGAAGAACCTTGATCACTTGAAGGAAGATCTTTCATCATGAGCAACTACGAGAGGGAAGCATCTATTAGGCCACTGGTTTTTGATGGGACAAAATTTGTATATTGGAAGGTAAGAGTTACTGCCTATCTTCAATCTCTGGGTACTGAAGTATGGGATATCATCGATACAGGATATAGTTTTCCAGCATCAACTCCCACAGATCCGACTGAGAAGAAGAAATATGAAATGAATACAAAGGCAGTCAATACTCTATTGGGTTGTCTATCACAATCTGAATTTGTCAAAGTCATGCAGTATAAATCTGCTAAGGAAATATGGGACAAGATCGTTCTGAGATATGAAGGAGATGAGCAGGTAAAATGAGCAAAACTTCAAACCCTCAGAATTCAGTATGAAAATCTCAGAATGTACAATGATGAAAGTGTGGCT
>APFE030500835.1:0-11565 GCA_000404065.3 Pinus taeda | reverse complement strand
CGCATGTAAGGAAGGAAAGAACATAAATACTCACCGAGGTCAAACCACGGAACCGAGCTGAATAGCCATCAAAACCAAACGCCACTTCCATTCAAATTGCAAGCAGGTTGAATAGAGGAGGGGCCGAGTTTGCCCGCACAAAGAGTTGCACATACCAACAGAGCAGATTATATAGCATTCTACAGAAGAAACCCAGAAACCCTCGACCAAAACAGATAACCTCAGACTGGAAATAATGAATGAACAATCCAGAACATGCCATAATGAACAAGGGTTAAGGCGCGAAGGGAAAGCGAGAGCAGTCTCGAGACGGAGTACAGATATTTACTACAGGCATTAACTCTCCAGCTACCAACTCACATAAAAATCCCGCGGACAAACACAGTTAAGATTTTTATTTGCCACGTATACATTTTCCTTTCGCGTGTAAAGTGTAAAGTGTAGGCCTTTTGGGCTGGGTTACACCAATACCATTCTTAGAGAGATAATTGATGAGCCCAAATATATGTTCATACCATTTCTGGGAGATAATTAATGAGCCCCAAAAAAATGTTAAACAACTTCACTGCCCATACCCACACATATATAACATGATCGACCAACTCAAACTCGACCTAGACACAGACAAACCCAAACTCAAAGTATAGCAGAATAGATAAGACTCAATATGTATATATATATAGCAATTCAATTCCCCAACTCCGTTCAACGACTACGGAGTTTTCCCGCATCTACTTCCACTTCCTCTACAATAGTTGAGAAAATCCCTGCTCTCTCTTCCCTTCTTTCTAAATTTCAATTCGTGCGCTTTTCTCTTTTTGCATAAAAGGATGGGTTGATGCTTTTGTTTTTTTTAAATTTCATTTCTCGCACTTTCTATATTTGATTTTGATTTTTTTTGTTGTTTATTTTTTTTCCTTCTACTCATACTTTTTTAAATCTCAAACACACATCTTGCCAATAAAGAAGTATATATATGTATATATTAGTTAATAATTATTTAGTCAATTATCACTGTTTTTTTATTTTTATAGTTAGTCTATTGAGAAACATTTTATTTTTATTTCTCATTTCTTAAGAAGATATGCAAATTACAGAAGGCTTAACAAATTTTTAGTAGACAAGCAAGCTTTCAGTGTTTTTCCTCTTTTGCATGGCTACTATTCTCAATGTCTCAATTTGATATGGCTTTTTGAAATTTATGATTTCTTTTTCCTACCCACTTTTTTATTCAATCATATGTGCTTAATAGTTTTCTTGAGTATGTATTTCACCATCAACCTTACAAGTGCTTAAACTAAAATCATATTAAATTTGCTTGATTGCATGTTCCTATTTAATATTCATGCAAACTATTCTAATACTCAATGTTCATTGTAGACATTGATTTCAAGGAATTGAGCAACTTTGGCTATAGGAAGATTGTTGGTGTTGGTATATATTGTGGATCTAGTTCCAGTTTTGGTAATGGCAAGCCTTGTGTATGCGTGACCATGTTGGATGGTGGTCAATGTCTTGTTTGATAGTATTTTCCTATTTTTTGGGGATGGTGGTCAATGTCTTGTTTGATAGTATTTTCCTATTTTTTGGTAGGTTCATTAATTCAAAATGCTATTTGGAGTATCTCATTTTGAACAAAAATGAACAACTAAGCTACATTATTAGCGTAACACAACATTTTTCAATAATTAATTATTTCGCTTATAATTTATAAAAAGTCATAGTAACAAATATCATTGCATAAAATGTTATTAGGTTGGTACTCTACAATATTGAGGCATGATAGATTACAAATAATTTCAAACCTTTTATTATATAGATAAAGTACAATTCTTAGTGATTTCTCACAACTTTTATCGTTCATCATTGATTACCTGTAACAAACATTTTATGTCATGACTACATATATCCCTTACATGGCATAACTTGGAATCATTCTTTTAGAATTTTGTTATCTTGTCATCTTCAAAAGTTAATTTGTTGCAGCAAAGCAAAATGTTAAAATGTTCTTTTGTTTTGTCTAGAGTTGCATACATGGTTTATCTTTTGAATTTATTTGTTTAATCATTTCACCATCCAATTTGACACAGAGTTGAAGAGAACCTATTCTAAATTGTCACAACTACTTTTACCTACAACTTATGGTAATCATAAATATCTTTTTGCGTTGTATATACAAGTAGTTCTCAACATCTTTAGATGAATCCTTTATTTTCTTCTTTTGGGTTCTTTTTTAGTTTTGAGTTGTTTTCCTTAGCACCCTATACTTGTTATTGGAAAAAAGAACAAAATATTTTTCTCTCAAAATAGAAGAAATGTTTACATGTTGAGCCCTCTAGTTATGCCCAACAGGAAATTGAAAACAAGGAAAAAACTAATAAAAAAAAACCACCTTAGTATGTCTTACCTGATGGTACTTATTTTCATTTTTAGTTGTTTGAAATAACCCAAAGAGTAGGAATTTTGGTTAAAATATCCCTAAATTAGTTTCATGAAAATTTTGCAACGCATGAAATGGTTACATATTTAGCACTTTGGCTATGCATGATACATATATGGTTACATATTTAGAACTTTGGCTATGCATGATACATATTTTGGATTTCATTGTCTCTGAAATAGACCCAAGGAGTTGTGATTTTAGTAAAATATCATTGAATTAGTTTTCATGAACATAATATATTTTGGAACTTTGTAGATTGTCACACCTTTTTTTTGCGATTTACCTACAAACTTGGTATTGGAAGTGAAGTTCATTTGTAGTTCTAGGAATACAGAAGCAAAACTTATATCTTACTTCTATGAATTTCTTTATTGAAATAGTTGTTTGACTTTATCATACCACTTCTTTTGTTTAGAATAGGTTAAATTGTTTTGTGTCATTCGTTTCTAATGAATAATATTTGTGAAGACATTTTCTGGAAAGAGTAAGGGAATTAATTCACTAGAAATACTATAACTCTAAATTTAGAGAGTTCTATAATTATTGACAATGTGAAATTCAAGGTTCAACATTAAAATTTGTTGGAAAGCAATTGGAGGATCCATGAGCCTTAATTCATTAAATATACGAAATAATTCTATGCCTCATTTGCTACCTCATCTTAGAGGTGGGATACAAAGCTTTATTGAGATTTTGAGTAGAAAACCCATTATTTTGAGCCTTGTGCCCTTGGAGGGTGCATGGTTCTCTTCCAAAAAATGAAGGATTCCCCATAAAGGCTTCATAGTGTGCTTGTGTGCTCTTCGCCTTAATGAGTTTACTTTGAAGCCAAATATTTGTCGAAGTCTGAAATATGAGGTGAGGGGTGAACATGATGAGTTTAGACATAGAACCACGCACGACACATACAAACTCCTCAAGAAAACTTAAATATACTTGAACAATGATGACTATACATGAAAACATCACTTTATACACATTCCCCAAGTGCAACGAGTGTAGTGTGTGTGACTACGACCCAAGAGTGTCGTTTTACGAGTACAAGGATGTTATAACCACGAAATGTACCAAAAGAAGTTCAACAAATCACTACGCAATATCATATGGACCATTTAATCAACCAAGCCTAAGTGTTATCTAAAAGGGAAATTTGGTTCAAAAGTTTTATCATTAATAACAACCATAAATTACAGTATATGTACGATTGAAACATACAATTAAGAAATTGTATTGAAAAAAAATTAAGTATGGCACATATTATTATTATATAAAGATTAATGTTAAGATCTCAAACTTCCAAATAATTTTTATACGTAGTATTCTTTGTAGATACCACCACTTTGAATTTCATTGTGCCAAAGAATCATTGTGTAGAGGAACTCCGAAAAATGAACTTCCCCATAAGGAAATTTCGCGCACCTAAACATCAACGCAATTAATAGTATCCCTCAATTAAATAATTGGAATTCCCCATATGGTTCACCCTGCAATACAAACCAGAGATAATTTTTTCCAAAAGCGTCAAAGATGGCTTAAGGTGAGTATCATAGTAATTGGCATGCCACGAACAATACAAGCGACACTAAAAATCCCAAATCTATGTAAATTGAGTCTTTATTTAAAATTCCTAGTATAGTAACATCATGCCTGGTGGAACATACTAGACTTATTACACTCCAATTGGAGAGACAACTATTATTGAAGAGATTATATTGGACTTATAACACCCGTATTGCAAACCATAATTGAAGAGACTATATTTTGAATCAGGTGTGGTAGTTGCAAGAACCGCACTGGCAGTTGGGGCCGCACTTGCATTCATTCTCCATAGATACATTTCCACCATGCATGTTCACATCAAATCCAAATACATTCAATTATCATATCATTTCGAAACCATGGAAATGAAACTTATAACTACTACATATAACTCAACACCCCATTTCATAAGCGGTCTCCACAATACCGTCCATCTGGAAGCCCTTTTTACTTTGAAACAAAACAACACAAAATCGAATGAGCTCAGATGTAGCTAAATTTGAAATCGTGACAAATGACATGAAATTTTAAAAGGAAAAGGAAGAGAGATTGATAAGAAATTGAGACTAAAAGAAAACATACGTGTAGTGGTTCTTCTCAGCGTAGTCACAGTTTGCGCAATTGCTTGACATGTTTGTAACAAACAATTCCTTCACAAAAGCTAATCTATTCACTTGTAACTTCTCAAGAGCCCACTTACCTTCTCAAACTTTCCTCGCCCAACAATATATAGAGGTAATGCCACAACCCAACAGCCTGGGAAGCGGGTTGAGGGCTCATCCTTGAAAGTGATGAAGTCGGCGGGGAGTCATAGCCATCTGACCTAGTAAATCCGACAAGTGTAATGAAGTTCAACTTTGGTAAAGAGGAGGGGAAGGCATATTTTGAGCTCAATAAATTCGATGATCTACATGCCATTTTTAACACCATAGGGAAATGAGAGTATCGTTGTCTTTGTTCTTTTTTTTTTCCTTTAAAAATGGCTTTCATTAGATGTTCAAAATAAAATAGCGTACAAAAATGCTCTCAACATTGCCCACTCCCTCATTCCAACCAAACTTTCTGAGATTAGTGTCTAGAGAATACCAACGTACACAATTTACATACATTATTTTCATATGGCTATATGGCCTTAGCATGTTGTGACAGACACATGAAGAAACCAGAACTATTGACAAAATTTATAGGAGGGGGATGGGGATCATTACAGGGGGTGCTACAATGTATCCAACCCTGCTATAGTACTACCAATAAGGTGAGAAGAGCTCAATTTTACCCAACATAGGTTCCAGAGTAAAATAATTCTAAGACACCTCCCCAAGGATGCACATCAACATAACCCCCACCCCCAAATGTTGGCCGAGAGACTGAAATGTCATTCGGGCTAAGGGCGAGACCCGACCTCAAAGCATAAAATACCAGTTGCCAAATAAAACTCCATGCACTTGTAAAGATCTGTGGTGGTTCGCTCAAGCAAGAGAGGGTCCAGGAGCTAGCAGAGTGATGAAAAGTCTTTGTTTCCAATAGAAGCGAGGGAGAAGAACTAGACTTTTGACTGTCTTTGTACCATGGTCCCAAGGGTAGACTAGGAGACTGATGTCGAACCACTTCAAGCTACTACAAGTGCCCTTTTCCTTCCTCACCCAAGGCCATAGCCCCTGTGAGGCACCATAAAGACAAACCTGATTGCTATCAAACTCCTTACCAGCCAAACTCATTGCCCAAACTGTCAAATTGAGCTAAATCATGTACAAAGGTTCACATTTATCGTCAAAGTGCTTGAGGAGGAGTGTCACACCAGAGGAGTAAGTATCGAGTCTTGTCATCACTGCAACATTAATATTCACATGGAGGAGAGGCAGGCCTGGATGGCCGATCACATGCCATTTGTACCAATGCATGTGCACTCCCATCGGGGGAAGTTGGTAGTGCTATGAAGGTAACTTATGAAGTTATTTTTGGAATCCACTGATATGCATTTTCACATGGAATACATGTGTCATTTTCCTTTTGGAAAACCAAAATTACATACTATTAAATTCATGTAAAGTTTATTTTATATTTTAAACGATACATATTTCTCTTTTTAATTAAGTTCAACAAATAGAATACCTTTCAACATGTTTATGTTTCTAATTGGATTATGGTACGGCAAGAATCTATGGTGTCTTTTAGGTAGGTATATTCTTCGGCTATTACAACTGTTGTGAGTTACCTAATTTATGATATCTTTTTTTATGGACACATGTAAATGATTGGTCGCTGCAAAGTCTAGTGGATTCATTTCAATGTAAAAAATATTTTCCAATTAATGTTACTAAACATTCTCAGCAGGTACGTCATCTTGAGTTTAAATTATTTATAGAGAAGGTATACTACCATGGTTAAAAAAATTGTTGCAGTTGGAAAATTATATTGTGGGTAGTGTTTCAACTTTCTTATGTCAGAAATTTTCTATTGACCTACCGATATATTGTTGTTTCTTATCCTATAAAGACATTCTACATGAATCCAAAGTCTTTCAAAATTATTAATTTAGAGTATTGAACTATTTAAGTATTGAGGGGTTTTTGCAGTGCATTATATTAGATATCGTCTTTTGGGATTCAAATACATTAAGTAAGTCATTCATCTATGACCATTTCCATGTGAGGTAGTTGTAACTGACTAAGTTCTCATGATTTTTGAATATTCCACTTAGTTCAATATGATTTCAATGATTGCATTTTCAAATTGGAAGTTGATAGTTTTTCACATTCTCCCACTCTCTAAACTCAACTTGTTGAGCTACTTGATATGTTGTTGAATGTTTTTTTTGTTGTGCTAATTTCAATTTCAGATTTACAAGCAAATGCTTTTCAATTGCTTCTTGTGCGTGTTTCTCTTATGTTGTTCATGATTAGAAACATGTAAATTTTATCAAGTTTTAGGTGAAATACATGAGAAAAATAGAATTAAAAACAAGTGTTGAAAAAAATTAATGAAAAGTACAGCAAACCATCAACATGAACTCTTAACACAGTGTTTCGATGAAGGATTTCACCCGTCCTGGGCTACAGACCAATGGTCTAGCGTCCATGGTCTGGGCCTCTGTATTAGCTCAATGTGGTAAAAAAAATGTAGTTTACAAAGCTATACTGCTCCTTAAACCTTATTCAATGTGTTCAGGATGCTCAAATTAGCTAGGAACACCTTTTTTTTAGCTCAATTTGTTCAAATTTTCCTCGAGTTGTGGTTAAAAAAGCTTTCCCTAGGAAAAATCCTCTAAAACTGGAGGAACTCCAATTGACTCCACTAAAACTGGAGTTAGCACCAATTCTGGAGGTCTGCCATAATTTCTGCCAAGTTAAACTAGAGTTAATTAATTTTAAAACGCACTTAATTAACCACTAAACGTGATTAACGCAAACCACATTTTTAATAACCGTTAACTTTGGTGGTGTTGGTGGAGGCGGACACATGCAATGGCATAATTCTAATGGTTATGGTTTATGTGGCACAATTTATGGTGACTATTGAATACATATGACCGTAACCACCAATGGAGCGTTCACATGGGAGGGTTGGCCTGCGGGTTGGCCCTCCTAACCCCCAACTTGCATTACATTAAACTTGAAATAGGTGCGGTAAACATAACGGTTAATTTGTAATGTGGTGGTGTAATGGAAATGTGTTGCGGTTGTTTAGTACAGGTCCCATGTTCGACCACCCAGCCTGCCACAAAATTTGTTCCACTACGCACTGAGCTGACCTTTTGGGAGGGAGACGTGGCAACCTCTAGGCTTGCCACTTGTCCCCTCCTCATTTGTCCCCCATTAACCAAACAAATCATGCCACGTCACCATATTTGATAACTAACAAAAATATGACACTTGTCGAGGCCTAATTGGATTGTTGACCAATGTTGACCTTGCACAGTCACTTGCCACATCAGTAGTACAGACTATTGACTGTGCAATTTTTTTTAAAATTTCTTCTGTTTGGAAAAGTGGACGGAACGTGACATCTTCCTCATACGAACTCGATTTTCAGTGAAACGAGTTGTGTTCGGATCCTTTTTCCGAGACGGGTGCGGTCATTGAGGTTTTGAGCTAAATATTGAGCACCTGATTAACATTCAAGGGTGGTAGCCAAGGATGGGTGGAGCGAAAAAGAGGAGGAAAAATAGCTTAGCACCACCACTAGCAATTGCTCACAAATGAGCTTAAACCCAAGCGGTGTACAATTTTGGAGTAGGATCAATGGCATCAAGAGGTAGCATAGCAACAAGGGTGGTGGGCCTTACATTGTTGGGAATCACTGGACATGACTGTTTTATTTTGAGGTCTTACACTATAGGCCCATGTTTCATTTTAATATTAAATGCTTCAGATCACCATAGTTGCTTCTCCCAACCTTTAGAGGCCAATATCTCTCCCATCATGCTTATTTTCTTCTTTTCTTCAGATCAATGTGTTGGTTTCCTCCACTGAATTATACCTTCAGGTTACAATGCACATATGGCAGAGGATTTTGCTTTTCTTTAGCATGGAATCCAAGAGTCCGATATGAGGTTAGATGATATGAACATCGTAGTGAATATAAGGTTTGGTAACTTGGGATGGAGGAAAGAAAGGCCAAATCATGATGAGAATATTGGTATCAGTGTTATGCTAGACAAGTTGCTTGTAATGGGGTCGAGAATTATAACAAATTTAATCCCCTTCAAATGGCAGTAACCAAATGGAAGAGAGAAAATTAGAACATGAACATGGATCATCTTGTTCCACTGACATTTGAAATTTCATCTAATGGGTATTTGCAAACCAATCACCATAAAACTAGACCTATTACTGGCTCGCTCATATGGACATCACAACACATGTAGAATAGAAGATTCTTCATTTGCTTAACTTAGAAGTGGTGAGTGTTGAAAATGGTTGTTGTTGATGTCAAAGGTTGTCCAAATGAAATAGTAAATTACATAGTCAAATAAGATATTATGATACTTTTCCAACGTTATATGGAACTCCCTCTAATTCTATAGGAATGAGGAGATATCAAATATTTTTTTAATATGACCCAACTGATTAGGTACTCTACCTTTGAAGGTTAATTTTCTCCAAATACCTAGCTCAAATGGGAGCATAAGATATATGGTTATAAAGTTGTTTCCAAGACCGTTCCAATCATATATGGCATTCTTTATAAATTCTCAAAGTTGAGGATAAATGAATTTTTTAATACTCACTATATGTTATGCCAATTGAGCAAGTCATCCCAACTAGTGGACAAGTCAACCCTAACCAAAAATCCAAACACAAATAAATAGGTGTGAAAATGAACTTCTCTAACCACTCGACTCAATAATTTGGTTCTAGTTTAAGTAGAACCAGGGAGAAGGTCTGAGGTTCATACCTCATGAACTAAGAAGAAGTGAAGTGCATCTGTGTTGAAGTAGTTCTCTATGGAAGGTTTTGGCACATATTTGAAGGATTTTTGTCTTTTTGCTTGGGGAAGATCTTTTGTATGTTTTATTTATCTTTTTCAAGGATGAATACTTTCTTTTCAAAATCCGAGTTTAAGGGGATGAGTTATGTGGTTTGAAGGCCGAGTTTCAGAGGACATGCTTTGATGTTTGAAGGCCATGTTTTAGGGATGAGTTATGTCTTTTAATATCTAGCTCAGGCCTGATTTGAAGTCCATGTTCTGGTGTAGTGATGGTTGAGTTCATGTTGGAGCCAACAATTACTATAAGTTGGTGCTTACAAAGGATTGATTTCTTCACAAGAGAATGCAATAAATTAAATATTTTTTCCCCTCTTAACCCCTTGAAGATTAAGGCAAAGAAGTAGTATAGATTCTTATAAATGTTATAATTGACCACAATGCTATCATCTTCTCACTTCTTTCTAACAAATATCAATCTTTTACAATCTCAAGAAAATGTTTCCTTGTATTGAACTTTGGCCTCAACTTTGTTAAAGTTATCTAACCTCTCAACCTCAAGAGTAACTTTCTTCCTACTTGTAGTTTTGACCATGATATGGATTTTATCTCTTAGACACAAACCCAAGTGAAGAGTTGATTCATTTTAGATGTTATAATAACCTAAGCAACAACCATTTTCTACTTGCTTGCTAGGAAGATTAAACATCACCAAGAAAGATGTATATCATTGTGTCAAATATTTTCCCTCATATTATCAATGGTGTACGAGCTCTCCAACTCAAAATAATGGTTTTGCTACTCCAAATCTCAATAAATCTTTGTATCCCACTTGTAAGATGAGGTAGAAAATAAGGCATAAAATGATTTTGTTTATTTGATCAATTAAATCCCATCCACATTGCAATTGCTTTTTAACAAATTTTACTGTTGAATCTTGACTTTCACATAGTCAATAATGTTATAACTTTCTACATTTAGAGTTATAGTATTTCGAGTGAATTAATTAATTCCCTAACTATTTCTAGAAAATGTCTTCACAAATATCTACTTGTTACCAACTAAAGATCCAAAACAAGCCTAACCTTATAAAAAATGTTATTGATATAGTCTCTATCATATATTATATATATATATATATATATATATATTATATATATATAAGATATTAGATATGTTGGTATGATGTGGTCTAACAATATGGCAATGAAACAATTCAGAAAACTAAGAGATACCATTTCCTTCTTTATCCGTAGAACTATAAATAAACTGCATTTTGAATACTAGGTTTAAATGTTGAACATCAACGCCTACAATGACCATTGAGTACCACACTAGTTTGCATGAATATTAAATAGGAACATGCAATCAAGTTAATTCAATCTGATTTTAATTTAAGCATGCATAATGTTCATGGTGAAATGCATACTTTGATAAAATTATTAAGAACATACCTAAGATCAAATTAAAATGTGGGTATGAAAAAAAACATAAGTTTCAAGAAGCCATATCAAAATGGGATGTTGACAATAGTAGCCAGGCAAAAGACGGAAAGCTCACCTGCTAAAAAATGTTCAAGTCTTCTACAGTGCTACATTTTGTTAGGAAATTAAGCACAAAAAAATGTTTTTCACTGGGCTAACTATAACAATGGAAGAGTAGAAGAAATGTAAATACTAAATAATAATTCATAGAAATATATATGTGACTTGCTATTGACATAAATTGGTTTAAAAGATTCCCATCTAGCAAGCCCCTCATACATTGTTAGATCTCAAACCAACTACATTAGGGTTGAGTTGACACAAATTGGTTTAAAAAATTCACTTCCACCCAAGCCCCTTATATGTGGTTAGATCTCAAATCCAACTACATTAGGATTGATAAACAATGTTCAGTTACATTTCTAAAAGCCCTTAATAAGTTTATTTCCTAGAAAAGTAAAATGGACAAAAATCTTACTCCAGTAATAAATAGAAAATTTTTATGCAAAACAAATTAATTATGAGTTTTAATACAAATTTAATTATGAGTTTTGAGATGTTCATGATTTTTTTTTTGGCTTGGCTATGTGAAATATATCATGAGTTATGTGTTTTGATGTTCATTTGAGTTTGCTAGCCATTTCATTTATATGGCTACACTAATTCCTATAT
>APFE030500832.1:0-24233 GCA_000404065.3 Pinus taeda | reverse complement strand
GTGCTATCAATTCTTCCGTAAAAATTGCCCAAGTGATAAATTGTTTATGAGAGCAAAGCCATTGATCCCATACAAACTAATTTGGTTCCAAATATAAAGTTGCCATACGTACCTTTTGTGTGTTTTGCACATTATTGAGATCGAAAAATTGCTCCATCTGTAATATCCATGTTGCGGGATCCTTGCCATCAAACTTCCTCATATCAATTTTGGAATATGGTGCGTGTTCGATCCAACATTAGAGTCTATCAAATCATGATTAACATTCTTTTGTTCTCATCATGAGTTTCCTTTACTACCCTTTCACCATTAGTAAGCATTTCTTGTAGAAACTTTGTTAAATCTGTCTTCAAATCTTCCATGCCTGTCTTCAAATCTATCTTCAAATCATCCATCTTAGCTTCCACGTCAATCATATTAGGTTCTACACCTTTATTTAAATAGTCCATCTTAGCTTCTACACCTTTCTTTAAACCATCCATCTTGGAGTCTGTTCCTTTTTGTGCAAGGGACAGTTGTTGCACTTGGTCTTGTAATTTTGATATATCATGTTGCATTTCTTCCTCTTCTTCATGAGTCATGCTAGAGCTTTCAGGTTCCTTACTAGGTTTTTGCATTTTCTTTCCTCGGGGCATAAGTTACAGATAATAATGCTCTATTATGCCCTTTGAATTCCTCAAAATAAATTTCAAACCAATCTTAAGCAAAAATTTAAAAGAATCTACACACCTTTTTTTTTTACTTTGTAGGAGCTCGATATTGCCTCTGATGTATCTCTATACATTCAAATCATCCAGTTCTAAAAATGTGACCTGTGGTAGCCCTCTAGGTCCTCTTTCCAATGCCACCAGTCTGATCAAAATTGGATTCTCCAAGGAAGAGTTATGAGAAATCTCCCACAGTGACCTGATTATAGACTAGTTCAGTAGAGCGAATTTGTACGACGTGCCACGGGTCACTGTTTCGACCTCTAGCTTTGAAATATATATAGAAGAAAATACAGTCTATCCCCTTTCTACACCTTCTTATGAAATTTCAATCCAATGCTCAGAGAAATTTTTATGACGACTTTCCCCAGGTCACCTGTTTGGAATATAATTCAGGACTCTGCAAAAAGACCAACTTCCTCAGATCATATCTCGGCAAATATAGTGGAAAAAGCTCTGAAGTTCGGACCTGTGATGTAGTGCAATGTCTTCTCAAATGGGTTGTTTTTTCAACTTCTGAAACATCACAGAAAACGAGTTATAGCGAAAATGCCACGATGGCCTGTTTGGAGCAGCGAAACCCTAGAATCCAAAGCTCTGATACCAAATGTTATGAAACCAGCTCAAGAAAAAGATAGAAAAGATAGATCAACGCCTTAAAATTCAGCCTTTTCGAGGGGGAAACCTCCTTTATATTACATAAATGAACAATTCTTCGATGATTCAAATGACAAAACCTCCTTTCTATATATAGGAGTCTAAGGAGTCACAATATAACCCACCCGACCTAACAATAATAATATAAATCCACAAAAATAACAATAGAGGGATTCCATGGGGCACAGTAATAATAATATGGGGGCAATTAGGGGCACAACAATATTAATAAGGGGTACAACTACAATAGTAATGGGGTAATCACTAATATTATGGGGACCCAACAATGATCTCCAGAGGTTGATGACACGGGATGATGTGAACGAGAAGACTATTCTTCTAAGATCTGAGGAATATCAGGACAATTTTGAATAATATGGTCTCCCACACAAAGTTTGCATGGATATCGAACTTTGTGAGGCTTAATGGACAGTTTCTCATCAGATTTTGCATTCAAAGCAATGATTGCTTGGTTGTCCCTCTGCTAAATTTGCTTCTTCTTCGTCTTCTTCCCTTTCTTCTTCTTCTTAGCCACCTGGTTACTAGTACCAATACTTTCACTAGGCGAAGAGGAAGAAGGGGAGGAAGAAACAATCGAGGAAGAAGGCAAAGGGTCAACTTTAGGATCAACTTGAGGTTGATTTTGTCCAGTTGAAGGAGTACTTGATTGCAGAGAAATCATGACATTTTGAACCAAAGAGGTTGAAAACAACCATACTGGCAAGCCAATGGTAAATCCCGGAAGGGACAATGTAGCCATATATGGAGCACCAATATTTCCAAATGGAGGAAAAGGACTAGGATTCCCATCAAAAGGAATTCCTTGATTGGTGGACTCTGGATTTGTCACCATATGTTTCAACCTAAGATCAACTAAAAGAACAAACATGGAGGATGTTATACATGGTCAATTAATTTTTACAACACTATAACTTAACTTTGCTTTTTCATTTTTTGAGAGTCGAGAAAAAGCAAAAGATAACTCTAGTCGCTTTCGTTGTTTAATGAGCTTCAAAGGACAAGTGCTCAGATGGACCTTTTCTTTTAAGGAGTCGAAAAAGAACAAAAGTGACTACTCTAGAGATACTAAGAAAGAGGGTTTACCAAACTAATCACAAAACTGCAATATACACCTTGGTGGTAAATTAAAGAGAAATTACCAAGGATTTATCGTACGACAGTCAGTCTTCTTGAATACTATGTTCGGTGCATTGTGATCAGTAAGGTGGCAGACTCGGCTTCCTAGGGATAAAGGATTTAAACCTATTGGGGTCTCCCACTATATACATGATGGTACAGGGAACACAAGTCCATACTAGTACTTACCAATTCAGAGAGGAGGAATCACCCAACCTCAATGAAATGATAGCCACTAGGTTTTAAGATGCTGGAACACGTCTCTAGTCTAGACACCTCTAGATGATTGCATTAAATTCCAATGCGTTATTAGGTTAATTGAGGTTAATTTCAGGTTGATATTGCTTAAAATTTGCCTTTGGGTTTCACCACATGAAGTTTTCCAAGATTTCTAAGAGAGCAACTAAAATGAGAAGCACTCTTTCCATTTTTCTTTCAACAGTGAAAGTCCTGACTACAAGGGATAGAGCAAACAAGTACTTTTTGGATCAAACAACAAAGAGCACTCACTAATGCAATTCCCTAAACCATTCTTTTCAAGCATTCACAAACTTCAAAATGCAATTACATGTATTTCTTTTTCTTTTCAGTTCTCCTTAATGTGAATTATGCACTAAGAAAAACAAATGCACAATGATTAAAAGCTTTTTTCACAAAAATGTCGATTTATGAGAATTTCACTTAAAGATAAAGGAAGACTAAACAACACTTTCAACTTTAAGGAAATGAAGATTTTTGACACTAAAACGAAAATATGAATCAAATGCACAAAATAGACCAATCGATTATTTAATGAAGGAAGATTTTACATCACTTCATTTTTTGACAAAACAACCGACTGAAACTACATTTCGACTATGGATTGCAAATGATAAAACAAATACATAAACAAACAGTTAACAATCCAGTCTAAAATGGGTCGAAACAAGGAAACAAAGATTGTTTTCAGAGACAAGACCTCATCTAAATCCAGCAAGCAATTCAAAAAACTGAAAATTGACTTAAGGTTTCAGATCCTAGATGGGAAAACTGGTCCTAAATGAATCGTCGTGGGCTAGAATGAGGGACAGTGTGATGCATAGCACTGTATCTATGCAGAGGGTGAAATGCATAGCACCCTGTCAATTACAGAGCTGCAATGATTTCAGAATGACAATTTTATGCTCAAAATTGACTCAATTTCAGTAAATTGAACTTGCATTCGATGAGAAACCGAGGTTAAAGTATGTGAAAGTGTTCTAAGAGATTGATTAGCTACTATAAGGGATAAAATCAATCCCCAACAGAGTCGCCATTTTGTTACAAGAAAATTTAGTGTCTTTCGAATGACTAACCCCTAGACCTAGTAGCAAGTCTAGAACAACAGTTAAAGTAATTCCATTGCTTTTCCTATAGCTAACATATAAAAGAAAGAGGAGCAAAAGTACCAACCTATATTTCTCGCTCGATCCCTCTTCCCTTTGACCGCTTTTGCCACTCCCTTCCATACTTAACTCACTTGAAAGGTAGCTACACACAAGCTGAGATTGAAAACCATCAAAGCATATATATCGATCTGTTAACTAAACACATTATAGAATCAAAAATACAATGTACATTTCATAACACATGATTGGGAAAATCATAGAACTCTTTATTCATAGAAGGAAATATTACAACCCATGTAGATGCATGTTCGATTCAGCATCATCCTTCCAGCTTCAAACCCTTCTCTCCTCATGGAAAAAACAATTTGACATGATAACATTACTCTCTCTACTAATCACATCCAAGAAGTATTTCCTTAGCTTAAGAAGTTTCAACCTTACTAACTAGACTAGCTTTTGAGAGCTTGGTTCTTTTATAGCTGAAAAGAGGAGGTTAGGCCATTAATGGTTCTCATGAATGCTTTTCCATATTTGGGAAGTGGTTCCATGGAGGAAGGAATAATGGATTAAGGTTCATTCATCTCCTTCCTCATCTAAAAGCGAGCCCAATCCTTTTGGAAACCTCTAGAAGCATCCATTGGATGAGGAATCCAATGTATTCATTTGAAAAATTCAATGGATCTTTCTCATCGCAGGTGATACAAAGGTCAAGTGCTATGCATAACACCCAAACAGTGTAGTTCCTGCCATTCATTGTAGCCAGATAGAAGGTCACCTGTGATGATCTCCTTAGGGACATTTTTTGGATGAATGGTGTCATGAAACTCTTGGGAGGCAAGCATGATGTAGGTTAACTTCATTATGGAATGAAAACAACTGAATTAGGGGTTGATGGACCCTAATATCATTGATGTGGAAGCTAGGGTTGATGTGCCCAAATTTTCCTATAACAATGGCTGATAATGAAGATCTAGGAGAGCCATGGACCTGGTTAGGTGTAGAAGTATAAAGTTCAGGTGTACTTGATTAGATGAATGGCTCATGATCAATTGTGATGTTAGTGAAAAATATATATCATTCCGCATTCCTTTGCATTGAATGCTTTCTTTAACTTTGCATAAATCCATGGATATGTACATGGTTGAACTTGATCGATCAGAGCTAAAAGACAAGAATTTGGCAGAAACTTTCTCTAGAAGATGTCATGATTATTTCAGGAAACTATTGAGGGAATGTCACCCTTATGGATTTTCTTCATTTGTAATGGAGCACCCATTGCAACTGCAGGTGTTTTTTGCACAGGTGCATTCACACACATGGCAACAGAATGGTCACTCATTCTTTTTGAATACTACCATTACATTTGTTGGTGAGTCAAAGGCTTTTCTTTTTCATTTACGGAGATATATTATTCACATGGTAAATTTTGAAATTTAAGGTTGTAAAGAGATGTTATGAGCCATGTTTAACGAATTTAAAAATTATATTTGACATTTATCTATAGATGTTATGATACCTGCGAGATTGATTTGTTTTGTCTTACACTGTTGTGCTGCAATGGCTCCACCAAAACGATTTGTTCTCAAAATTTTAGAAGGGTTTGGTTTATCTCATTATCTTTCACTTGATCTAGTATGACGCAATGATTATGTATTCAAATTTCTTATGGTATTAATATCTTAGTGAATAATGTATACATTTGGTATACTTTTATCTCAATACCAGGCTAGAATTTATAATATGAATTATTTCTTTCCTTCGCTAGTTTTGTCATAACATTGTGCTGATACGGATTTGTATTCCTAAATAACATCTTGATAATGAGTCCTACAAGGTGATTGAACACTGGGGTTTAACTTATTTGAAAATAATAATAATTATATAGATGGTTTAGATTCCTATCTTCGCCAATGTGCTCTTCTTGGATGGGCGAGAATGTATATGACTGATGTAGGTGGCAGTTACAATGACATGTTGTCAGCTAGTGGTGGTTGTCAGGCTTTGCATGGTTGGTCAGTTGGATGTGAATAATGGAAGAAGAATTTTCTCTTATAGAATCACCCACTTCTATGGGTAATAGTATGCATAGTGTACTTTTGTTTATCTTTGTCTCTCTCGTCACATCTAGTTATGTGTAAATACTGAAATGACTCATGGTATCTTTCCTCCTTTCCTCTATAAGTACTTTGTGCTTAGTTACTCAATTTCTCAACTATATGGTATGTTTGTTCATAGTCCCGGTCTTCTCCTTGAGAAGTTTTTCCTTCGGTTGGCGAGGTCTGCTACCGGTCATCTTGAACTTTCCCACTTATACAACTCCTACATGGACCATCCATGTAGATTCAAACACATCTCATGTCTTGGTTTACCCTTCTTACTTCATTTATCTAAATACTTTATCATATATGACTTCCAATACTCACATGAAAGGATACAAAGTTTAACCAAGCTACAATTTGCTTTGGTAAATGCAGAGGAACATCTTAAAAGTCACCTAAGAATATGCAATATACAAAGTTTGAACCCAAATAATATATGGATTTTCCTTTTGCAGATATTTTCTTTTTTTATACCCAAGATATCACAGAAAGAAAAATATTTTTGTTGCAGGGATTGTTTGAGGACCTCATTGAGGTCCATCTTTCTGATGTCTTACTTGATTTATACCTTCTCATGATAGGAAGGCTTTAAATATGAATTAATATGTTCGTGAAACATATCAGATTCAAATTTTATAGATATAAAAGATAAAAGAAAATGTTAATCCCTCCGTTTGATTGTTACTTGACTCTAGTGTGGGTAGGTTACAGGTAATGGGATTGGAAAAAAAATGGGGAGATAATGTATAACATGTATTGGATATGATCCATTTTTTTTTGGAGATCCTTCAGGTACTTGGTTCATCGAATTTGGAAATGTTTCTAGTAGGTATTCCTATAGTTTTTAATGTTGTGATTCTTTCACCTCATGGTTATTTTGGGCAAGAAAATGTTTTAGGAATCCTAGACACCGGTGGACTATCAACAATTTTTTTATAATTGCAATGTTACATGATATTCTCTCTTTATTGTTTGATTGTATTTTAAATGTTTCTTATGATTTGGTTTTGTATTTTAACTATGAAATTGAAAATACTCGGTATCATGTCCATTCTAAACAACATCAAAATCTTGAAGATGAAAATAGTATTACATGATATTGATTGAAATCCTTTTAGGTGCTCTGTGTTAAAAAAAAATCATGACTATTAGAAAAGTTTACTTTCATGTTATTATTTTAGTACAAGTTTTTTATATACATGACCAAGTTCATGTGTTAGAGAATGAGTGTTGTTGAGAATAAAATGACAAGGATTAGACATGATGCCTCATATTATTTTTTTCACAGGTTATCTACAACTTGAGTTTTTTAGCATGTAACTTAGTTGGCATTATTGTGCGGAGATTTTCCTGAAGGTTGAATTCTAAGTTACGAAGGAGTTATTTTCTATGGTGACATTTTATTTGGTTTTTTTGTATAGGTTATTTGGCCACATAGTGGCCACTGTCACCCAACTAAAGAAACCTTGTACAAGTTTCTTGTTTTTTTTTGGGAAAATGCATTGACATTGCTAATGTTGAGGTATATGTTGTATAAATCCTTTATAGTCTACTTTATTTTATACCTGGTGTTCATCACCTTTCCTGCCTTATACTCTGCATTGTATATTTTATCTTTTTTAGAAGAGGAACTCAGAAGTAGGAATTGATGAAAGAGGAGAACAATAACACTAGAGTGACAATTGTAGAAAGAAAGAGAGAAGAGAACCAATATAGTGATACCCTTAAAACCAATATCGAGTGGGAGACACACACATAGAGACTAATGGTCAAGTATTTAGAGTTGGTGAATTCACCTACAATGCATTGGAAACACAATGATAATGTCTTGAAGTGATGAAACAATATTTTATGTATAATCCAACCAATATTAACGTGGAAACTCATATTGTAATATTTGACATTTGATATAATATCATTTATGTGGTTGAAATTATTTATAGTTGTGCTTGATATTATTTAGTATTGTAATTACTAGGTGTAACTTTGAGTTTTCATATTAGATGAACATGCACATTGTATGACATTTTTTTTAATTAGCCACAAAATTATACTAATTAATTTGTGTTGATTAATAATGAACACATAAAATCAATCTAAAACTACTAAATTAGTTGTTTATAATGATTAACAATGAACACAGATAAAATGACTATACGACTAAATTAATTGTTTATAATTATTATTAATGAAAGTAAATGAAATGAATATAAACTACTAAATTAGTAATTTATATAATGAATATGAAACTACCAAAAAAAGATAAATGATTATTGTAAATGATAAATTTGTGATTAAAAATGACGACTAAATTTTACATATATATGACTATTGGTAGCTAATTTACAGTATCTTATAACACGACCAAAATTTAGTTATATTTCTTTGGTCATTAATTGGTTTCAAATGATGACTAAAATTTTCATATATATGACTATTAGTAACTAATTTACAATATCTTATAACACGACTAACATTTTAGACATATTTATTTGGTCATTAATTGATTTTCTCGGGTGATCATATAGTTGTATATTTTGTTGTGTATTTGGTCATTAATTGTGGCAACTAATGAATAAATCAATGCCTAAATTAATGACCAAATTTATGACTAAATATACTACTAGACGATAAAATTGGAACAACCAATTAATGAATAAGCTAAAAAACACTAAAAGTTGGTCACGTTATAAGATACTATAAATTAGCCACTTTGAAAAAACGGTCATTTATATGAAAATTTTAGTAAATTTTTTAGTAACTAATTAGCCACTTTGTACTAGTGTTTTAATTTAATTTTATAACAATTTTTAAATTGAATTAAAAGGAAAAAGTTATAATTAATTTTGAGATATATATAAACCTTGTATCCTCATGACTACTAAAACTATTTCCATAGAAATTAAATTAAGGTTTTAATAAAGTTAAAAATGAGAATACTTTTATATATAAAGACATGAAATTTATATATAATATAAATAATATTATTAAAAACATCTTAAGTAAGGATCTAAGTGATGAGAGAAAGCAAAGTAACTAATGATAATAGAGGAAAGAGAGCGCATGATTTTATTATTGTATTTTAGTTGACATGATTAATACAAAATATAAGTTCAATATTTTACAACCAAATAAGTTTTTTTTTTTATTTAGATACTTTCCTTAACACAATACAATGGGATCAAATTTAAGGGCAGGGGTGGCGGTGAGAGAGAGAGAGAGGAAGGAAATAACAAATACATAGAGAGATAGAGGTGTGGAGAGAGAGGGAGTGACAGGGGAGAGATGGAGAGAGAATGAGGGAGAAAGGAGAGGGGGGAAGACAAAGAAGGGGAGAGGAGAGACACAAGGAGAGAAGGGGAAGAGAGAGAGGAAGGCACAAAGATGTAGGGGAGACAAGGAGGGAGATAGTGACAAAGTTGGAGAGAGGGAGAGAGAGGATCTAGGTTGGTTGTATCATAAGTCCATGAAGTTTTTACAAATTTATAAAATTTATTATTAAGTAAATTTTACTTGGTGATAAAGTTAAAGTTAAATTTTATTTGATGAAAGTCAATGTTTCACTATGTGGAGTGACTCGGCTTGAGTGAAAAATAATCGCCTTTTTATAGATAAAATAATTGCACAAATACATAAGCAAATTGTGAAGATAAATAAATTTTAATGTGTACTATGGTTCATTTATATGTTTCCTCATGAAACACTTCTTCCTCATACTGATTGAAAACAAATCTCATTTGATATTGGATAATACAAGTTCAATTGACAAATATGAAATCATTAATGCAAATTTTGCTAATGGAAAACAAGTTTATAAAGTAAATGTCTTGAATATGCATTGGTTCATTTACTAAATGTTGAAAAGACTTGTATTTATTAGTAAGAGAGATTTAGTTAATGAAAACCTAATGTGATTTAACGTATTAATATAATAGTATCTTGATATTGATTCATAAAGTGTGTGAAACAAGGCAATCATGAAACATAATCATATCAATTGGACTGTTTTGAATTGGAATTTAAGTAAAACTAATATGATTTCAAGAAATTGATTTCATAATACTATTTTCTTATTAAAGATAAGGAAAATCAGTACTAGCCAAATTGATGACAATCACTAGTTAAAGAATACCATTAAAATCGATAATAGTTAGATGTACTTTCAGAACTTTGATGTCAATTCATGATGTAAATGACTTATTTCCTTTAATGCATTATATGTAGGCTGGTTGTCTCTAAAAATAGTTTCTAAACCCAAAACTAAAATTTCTAAGCAACCAAATTGCTTTATTTCTTTTGAAACTAATAAGTGTTTTTAGGATTTCTTTATCACTTGTCTATTGTTTTTTGAATTTTTTATGAGTGAAACAAATGGTTCAAAGAAAAAATGATATAATCACATAGGAATAGGTATATGTAGAGATCCAAGATATCTTAATGCTCAGCTAGGATATCTTAATTCTTAGTCAATATATTTTAATTCTAATTGATAAGATATTGGAAGTTCAACAAAGGCTTAGGAATTCGAAGATGAACTGGATGCCATAAGAACATTGTTAGAAGAGCCCTCACAAAACATGAACACAACAATCAGACCTCCATCTTCGTAGCATAATTGGTAGAAGTGTTAATCTCTAGAAACGATGGTTGATCAATGAAGAAATTGTTACCAGATTTTGCCCCTTCCTCAACCAATTTTGAAATTTAGTATATGTTAAAGGCTATATATTGTAATATTCTCTGTATAGTTAAAAAAAAATATCAGAATATTGTGGAATATACACATATGTATATATGCAAAACATTTTCTAAGTTATATCATAATCATTTTTATTCGACGTACAAATTTATTTTAGCTCTGTATGATAATGATTTATTTAGATATTTTTTTAAGTTTTGCATGAAAGAGCCTTTTTAATAAAAATATTTGCAAATATGATAAAGTATTTTGTAGTGTAATAAATCACATTGGAAGGAATCACATAGGAGAGCATTGTGCAAAATACAAAAGAAAAAATGACTGGGTGTGTAGGGGAACAAGTTCCCTTTCGCACCTTTGCACAATGTATTAATGTTAATAATTCCACGAGCTATGAAAATATCTCAAACATAGTTAAGTGCAACATATTGTATACATAAGGTAACACTGATAACTCTGATTTTGCAGCGTAAACGTTTTACACTTTGAGGTAAACTAAAAAGCATGATAATCATTCTCAAATACTATTAAGGTCGGTTATGGTTTCATTACGGTGAGTGGAGTACTTGTGCAGAATGTCAAAGGTGGAGGTGTTTGAATTTCATAAAATCCTTTGCACTCCTTCATACCTCCACAAAATTTTGCTTACATCATAATACATCAAATAGAGTCCCCAATCATTGTCAACTACAGGCAATGTTACCCTGACAACTCCATTAATTAGCAATAGTGTCATTGAAAAATGATTAATTGATTTTCTTGCATAACCAAGTTTTAATACTGTGTAACTAATTATAAAATTTGCAAATATGATAAAACAATAAAACAATGTAAGAAATTAGACTGCAAGAAAGCAAAGATGACATAGCATAATGAACTAACTACACATAACAACCAAACATAGTAGATAATATTAGTAAATAGTGTAGTACAAAACCCCTCACTAATAATCAATAGTATATCACTTCATAATGTAAGCAAAGAAAATAGTAGATCAACTAATCATAACATGAAATCATATCCAAATCATTCAATAAACCGAATGAGTTGTCTAATAATAGCCAAATTATTCAACCAGAAAGTATAAGGTAATCTTAATATTTCTTAATAAGGAAAGAAATCAAAACTATACCATTCTGTATTTCTCAGCAATGTAAAAAACTAAAAATGTCATTGTATATGCATAATAATGTTTTGATGGTTTATCGTAAATGTGCCATGTGTCTCTAAACTAGACAACAAATCAATAACAACTAATTTTTCTGCATAATATTTCTCAGGAAACTTTATGTAGCTCAACTAATACCTTTTACAATTCCATGCCTCTCATTACACCTTATATTTTAGTCCTGTCATTTGCATGTACGATACAATTTAGCTAGTGGAAATAGACAAATTAACAGTCCTCGTTGCAAATGATACAATGAAGCGTAGTATCATTCATAGTTCTAGCAGTTGTAATTGGACTACTTCATTTTGCACATATAGTCTCAAATGGATTCATATATGCACTAGTCGTTGCTAGGTGTCTTTGGATGTGCTATAAAATTGACATAAAAAATGTAGGCTTAGCAACATGAAATCAATGTCTTCTTATCATTTTTTATTACCTATATCTATCTATATATACACATAATAGCTACAATATAATAAAGTTTATTGTGCATATTCCACTCATCGAAGAAAACAATTTATTAGATTTTTTACTTTCTTTCTTGCTTTCCATGGATATATGAGCGTCGATTGTGAAGTTTGGAACAATATTTGTTGTTTTATGACTATATGTTTTAGCAATATCAACGGAAAAATGTTTTCTTGCAAATTTCTTTAAATTGAAACACATGTTGAATAAACTTGTTACATATGAAAAATTTCTAAAATGATACATGCAGACCGTATAACAGATGGAAAATAACTTTGTAATAATGAAAAATTCAAATAAATCAAAGCTTATTGTTTCCATATCCTGTTATGCATTATCGTCTTTATCGTCTTTGCTTTCCAGAACCAATTTCATTGTTGTCTATGTTACCAAAATTGCAATAGCATCGATTGTGCCAACTGGAAATGGATCTTGACTATGGGACATATTTGTGGTGGTCATGTTCGGAAAGAATCAATATTTTCCTCAAACATGACAAATATTTACAATGCTAAGGCTATTTAGACAAATAGTTTCTTTCACAATAACCAGTGTCATATATATTATTTGGAATTATTTTGAAATCTCTAATAGAAATACTAGCATTTGTAATACATTTTCCCTCATTTTGTTCGATAAATTGTGTTGAAACAAACAATGTAATTGTCATTTCAACTTTCCTATCTGTTAAATCTGCACAAAGTATTTCATTTGTATTATTTTCTTTGCCTAAAAAAGTTCAATATCTACAAAAGGCAATGCCATGAAAAATGATCCCTATTATATTTTTATTGATATCTTCGATCAATAATGGCTTAGGCTCGAGCTTGTTTTTCCTAGCCATGAGTATTGAATTAAAATTAATTCAAAAAAGAAGAGAAAAAAAGGAGAAAACATAAAAAATAAATCTAGTATACAGTTAACTAAACCTTGACAGAACTACCTATTTGCTTTTGTTTTGTCTTTTGTGATATTTGTTTCTATAATAGTGCTCATTGTTATCTTTACTCTCTCGTTCATCTCAAATGTCACATGATTTGAATATGATATCTTTTCTCATTTACAAATAACTTACATTGGAATCAGTTCTTAAAATGTTTTAATTGAGAGTATTCCAATATTAGGTTCATAGTTACCAGATAGAATCTCATTTCTATGCATATAGGACAATTTCTAAACAAATTTTAGTTTCAAAAAATAAAAATGTTTTATAGAAATGCTCAAGGTGCTTTTTTCCTTATAATTATTGTCTTGGATCTCAATCTGTAAGTGTTATATGTTTCCTAGATATTGAAAAAGCATTTTTTTTAGTTTAGTACATAAAAAATAGAGAAAAAAACTAAAAACAAAAATGAAGAAAACAGAGCACTGTATAATGTAAAATTAATCAAATGATAATAAATGGAACACCAACATACCTTTTAGTGAAGTTATTATTGTCTTTAACAATATTTTTTCTGCTTGAGTTCAATTTCCCTTTTTCAACAATATGAATTAGACCAAATATATAGAAATAAGAAAAATAAGATGTTCTAATTTCATACCACAGAAGTAATTCAGACGTAATAGCTATATGATAGTAACATATTTTATATAAATGTGTTCAACACTATCACATTATCCACTTTTTGAACTTCGCACCTCATTGCTACACGAATGTAACATATATTATATAAATGTTTTAAGTATTCACATATAGAACTGATCACATATTGATCCAGGACTTTAATGATAGCTCGAAATTCAAAGTGTTTGAAAGTGTGTCGAACTTGAATGACCTGGTAGTTCTCGTCTTCCTAATTCTGGCACCGTGAACGGTTCGAAAAACTCACACCATATGAAGAATTTATTGCCATTTGAAAAGTTCAATAAACTGTAATTTCCAAGAATAATTGGTTTTTGGGAAATATTAAAAAAAAATATTCCAAGGAATATTTCCTAGAATATTCCCAATAATATTCTTGTTTGGTTGACCAATCAGGAGCTGACACATAGCAAGCATGGAGGCTGCCACGTGGCCCTAGATTGGCATAGTAAAATTATGTTGGGTCTAGGGGGATCAAACCCATGACCTCCAACATGCTAGCCCAGCACGCTACCACCTCCACTATGCATTGTTTCTTAACAGTTATGGGTTGCGGTTTGTAACGGTCGGTAGTTTGAAGGTTAGGACTGCCAATAGTCTTTACCACTAGTAGTCCCACAAAGAATGTTCACATGCCTACCGGTTACCAACAAACCACATGCGGTTTGCGCATTAACCATTGGCCTTATCCATATCCGCAAGATTAACCACTACATGTGCACGTACCGATGGTTCCAGTAACAGTCAGCTTTATCCTTAACTGCCAAGGTCATAATCGCTCACATGCATGCCTGATGGTCATGGTAACAGTTAGCCTGATGGTTAAGTTTGGTGGAGCAGACAAAAAGGTGAAATTTGTCAAATTTAGTGACAGTTAACTCCAGTTAGCCAAAATTAGTAGAGTATTTCTAGGAGAAAATGTCTAAATGCACTCTAGAAGGGATTTTTGACCTAATAGAGTGAACCAAGAGGTTATCTAGGATAATTGAGGCCATATGAAGCCAATGGAATAGTCCAAAGAAGATGAAGAAGCCATCTCCAAGGAGATTTTCATCCAGGGAGATTTTGGAGCTTAGGGCCACCAGGGGTTGCAGGCAGTTGCAGGAGCTACCAGTATCTGTTCTTAGCAAACCAATAGTCATTCCTCACTGTAATGAGCCTTCTAAATCCATTGCAATGGTTTACAGAAGCATCTAAATACTTTTAAAGGCTAAGATGCTACAGGGAAGTTTGATGCATCCTAGTGCCATCCGTGGAGGAAGGCTTAGATCGGGGATGCAATGCTCATTTTGAGCAAATGAACAATCTATTGATGATGCTTGATATGAATTGGAGACATTAAAAGAAGTTTCAAAGACATTTGAAGAATTCTGAAGGAGTTTGTGCCATCAAGAATCTCGGGGAAGCTTAGTGAAATGATCGAAGGAATCAAGTCCAAGGGATCTGAGATCTGTTTGCAAAATGATGACAGCCATGACAGGGATATAGATGGTTTTATAAGCCCATTGGTTCAGCTAATAACCATTGGAGTTGAGTGTGGAACTTATAAAATAATTGAAGCCATAATTCCAAGGAGCCACGTCAAATTGACAGAAGATCAAGGAGACATAGCCAACGATATTCGAGTGAAATCCTAGATTAAATTTGTTGTTATGCCTTGATGTCTATTTGCTGCATTATATGGTTATTATGTGTGTCTAATATCAGTAAAAACAAATCAACTTAAAGGACTTAAATAGATAAAACAAACTAAGACATACACCTGTTTCAAGTACTTAATTCTGCAAATGTCAACATAAGCTAGATCAAATATTTATAAGCTTTGGAGGAGAGGTTCTTGTAAGAATAACAAGATGTTAAACCCTCATTTCATATCAAGTGGTATCAGCGTAGGATTCTTGATTTATAGAGCAATATATTTGCTTGTTTGACTTGATAGAAGTTTAAACAGTACAAAGGATTCTACTGTTTGATTGTTTGTAAATTGACTATTGTTTGAGTTCGCAAAGGTGAAGGGAAAGCTACTGAAAAGTTAAGTCCAGGAGAGGACAAGAAAGAAGAAGGGTTGAAGGCATTCTTATTACCCCAAGGACCTCAAGACAATCCTTGAAGCATAATAGGGTTTGTTTGCAAAAGGCTTTTTGAATAATAATTTGATTCTACTGACACTTAATTCAGAAATTTGTCATTAGTTCTTTGAAAGCTTTGTGAATTTTCTTGAAGTTATTTTGTTCATTTTGATAGTGACAAATTCTAAAAGTGATTTTTCCAAATCCTCCTCTTTCACAAAATTCTTTGATGAAGACTTGAAACGAGATTTGTTCATAATGATGGATATGGTGAGAGAAATGAGCATCGAACTTCGAGAGCAACCAAATTCTGTGAAGGAAGAGAAGCAGTTACTTTTTGAAAAATTGCAGGAAATGAAGAGACAACTTCATATTGCAAATATGGATATGGAAAAAATGCATGAGTTGGAGACACAACTCCTTGTTGCCAAAGAAGCCTTAGTCAAGTATCAACTTGAAGAAGAGGTAAACAATTCTAGTTTGTCTTCAATTTCCTATAAAATTGTTTATGTTTGTTCTTTTGAAAAACATACAAGAGCATAGGGTCCAAGTTAAAGTCCAAAATGCACTATGAAGGAAAAGGATTGGGAAAACATGCACAGGGTATAGTTGAGCCAATAATGGTTGAGGAAAGGCCTATGTATTTGTGTCTTTGCAATGGACAATCTTATGGAGAATGTTCCAAAGCAGTCATGAAGGCAATTGAAACAATTCCTAGAAGGAGTTTCATTTCAGGTTCCCTACCTCAAGTTTGTAAAGATTGTATTCTTGGGGAATGCGATTGTTTGAAACATCATTTGCAAGAAGAAGGTGTACATAAGCATGCACTTGAGCTAGAGAGTTGTGAAAGCTATAAAAGCATTGAAGGGATTGATGGTGTTCCAAAGGAAGCTACTTCCTCATTTGATTCACCTCGTCATGAAGGTAATGAAGGTGAAAGAGAAAGGTATAAATCTGATTTCAATCACACTTCTTTTGATTATGTTAAGCATGGTAAATTTCCACATAAGCATTGTAAAAGAAATGCATGTTCCTTTTGTGGTTTGGTTAACCATAGTGTTTCTAGATGTTGGAAGAGAATGGCCACATAGAGGAAGCTTTTGAAGGAAAGAAGACAAGAAGCCAAAGGTCCATTGGACAAGGAAAATTATGATGTCAAGAAGAAAAAAATGTGTTGTACTTATTGCCATAAGCAAGGGCATATGCTGAAAGGTGTTGGACTTTGAATCCAACAATGATCCACGAAATTTGAAGAAAGTGGAGAAAGAGTATGGTAAGAATGGAAAGGAAGTTTCCATAATTGATGTGTTTCAAGATGAGCCACATGTTGATGTTGATGTGCAGTTAAAGGAAGCACCTTTGGTGTGGATTGGTAAGAAATGGTTAGAGTTCTTATCTAATTAAAGTTACATGTGTTTTTATGAGAAAAGAAATGTGTCACATCTATTTGCATTTCTTTGCTAATGGAATGCAAGTTGCAGGATGGAAAAGTTGAGTATGTAGACTCATTTTAATGTAGCAAAATTATATTCATTTCAGATTTAAAAGTACATGTACATGTGATCGAGGATCTTATACTTATGATTGTACTTTAGAGAAAGTTGAATAATCGAATACATGCATAAGGATGGAATGTATGAACACGGGGATGTCAATGATTTCCTTGTATTTGAACATGTATGTAATTGACTTGATGGAAAGATATCGACCATCATATTGTTTTCTTTAAACATGCATGTAATGTCATGTTGACTTGGAAAAGTTGATTTGGTCTCCAATATTGTAAAAGGGAGATATTGATGAAGTGTTTCATCTTTGTAAAAGAATCGTTAAAATTCTTTTTGTACATGCTTGGCTTGAAGGGTCAATTGTTGAAAAGGCATGATTTTTTTTTAGCTTGTGGTTTAGTCGATCAGTTGTACACAAGGTGTAAAGACATGTTCATGATTCACATGATGTGAAATTTGTTTCTTTTGATGGAGCAAGAATTTATGTCATCAAGTTGTTTTCTTGTATTTTGACATCGTTTGTTGAAGAAGATTTGTAGCAGCAAGGTCGCCAAGGAAGTGGCTTGGAAGCGATGTTCAGGGACCTTCTGTAAATTCTGAATGAGTTCAAGGAAGACAATTCTTAACAGGAGGACAAGCGCATCCAGGAAGGCAAGTGTCAAATACCTTCGAGATTTAGTTCAAAGGAACCCGCCATGCAGGAAAGTGTATGAAGGCCGAAAGAAGAGGGTAATGTACTCTCATATACTGTTCAGATCAATGTATCAGCCTTTTGGGGTCCAAAAGGTTCCCAATGGGGAGGAGTGATTAGATATTGATCAAGGACATTAATGATAGCTCAAAATTCAAAGTGTTCGAAAGAGTGTCAAACCTGAACGACCGGATAGATCTCGTCTTCCTAATTCTAGTGCTGTGAATGGTTTGAAAAAATAACACTATATGAAAAATTTATCGCCATTTGAAAGGTTCAATAAACTGCAATTTCCAACAATAATTTATTTTTGGGAAATATTTAAAAAAGAATATTCCCCAAAATATTGTACTTTGGTTGACAAATCAGGAGCTCACACGTGGCAAGCTTAGAGGCCACCATGTGGCCCTCGATTGGCATATTAAAATTATGTTGGGTCCAGGGGGATCGAATTTGTGACCTCCGGCACACTAGCCCAACGCACTACCACCTTCGCTATGCATTGTTCTTAATAGTTATGGGTTTCGATTTGTATTTAAGTTGTAACAGTCAGCAGTTTGAAGGTTGGGACTGCCAGCAGTCTTACCTGCCAGCGGTCCCGCAAAGAATGTTCACATGCCCATCGGTTGCCAACGAACCACATGCAGTTTGCACATTAATCGTTGGGCTTATCCCTAACCGCTAAATTAACCGCTGCATGTGCACGTGCCGACGGTTCCAACAATGGTCAGCTTTATCTTGAACCGCCAAGGTCATAACCGCTCACATGCATGCCTGACGGTCATGGTAACAATCATCTCAATGGTTAAGTTTGGTGGAGTAGACAAAAAGGAGGAATTTTCCAAATTTAGTGACAGTTAACTCCAATTAGCCAAACTTAGTGGAGTATTTGTAGGAGAAACTGTCTAAATGCACTCCAAAAGGGATTTTCGACCTAAGAGAGTTAACCAAGAGGCTATCTAGGCTAATTGAGGCCTTTTGAAGCCAATGGAATAGTCCAGAGAAGCTGAAGAAGCCATCTTCAAGGAGATTTTCATCCAGGGAGATTTTTGGAGCTCATTAAATAAATTTGATTTTCTCATAATGTTAAAGTTAAGCTTGATTTGGTCACAGTTAGTGTTTCATTCTAGAGACTAAAAAGACACTTCTTCCAAACTATTATTGCCATATTCAAAAATGTCATAAATGATCTTATGGGATTTGATTAACATAAGTTCTATTTTATCTGTATCATACCAATTCTAAAAATAAAATGCTTGAATATTTTTCAATAATTTTTAAGTTCCTCGAAATTGCTTGCTAGAAGAACAAATCATTAGCAAAAAGAAAGAAAATGATGATTAAGGTTCTTCACAATGAAACATTTGCACAAGAAAATATCTACACAATGAAAGCATTTCACAAGGAAAGCTCTGCACAAGGAAAACCTCGAGCAATGAAACAGGTCACTATAATTATAGTTTTGTTCTTTATTCAGAAAGATATAAAATCACTAGTTAAAAGTACATGCTAAAAGTGACTAAGAAGCTTATAGTTTTTGGTAAAGAGATTACATTGTGCAGAATTCTTGAAGGCAATATGGAGCATTAATACTTGTATAACATGGAAAAATAATAGCTACCAATGTTACATTACTAATTTGTTTAATTAAGTTAGTTTTTTCATATGTATATGGAAGAGAAAGGTTGTGGCAAAACTATGCCATAAAGACATTGTAGGAGAAAATGGGAAAACAATATGTGAAAATAGCCTTGAAATTTTAATTTAATATGAAATATGGAAAAATCAACAGGACTATAACAAATACAGTTAAATAAAATGTTAGACAATGACAAGTTTAGCTAATCATACTTTCAGTTTGCATTTTGCATTTAGAATCTAGAAATCTAATTAGGCACATGCTTTTAATGTTAATTGAGTTCTCAATTTTAACTTTAGGTATCAAAAGCATTGAGATATAAAAATTTCCACATAATTTAGAAGATACAACTATATTATAACATTTGTGTCATTTTTGCATTTAACATATTTTAATCTAAGTTTACATGTTCTTCTTTGCATGCATTCATAAATGACACTAAATTATCTTTCATAATAATACTATTTGTTTTTAGCAATTGCTAAAAAATAATTATTAAATAAATTCGATTTGGTCATAAAGTTAAATTAATTTAATTTATATTTATTATTTTTAGGTTTATATTTTTTTTAATGAAAGGTTTTATTATGTGGAGGAAGCTTCCTTTGCACAATAAAGACTTTCATTGAAAGCTTCGCACAATGAACTTATTCAAATTAAAGCAGAGATAAACTTCCCCCCGATAATGAAAGCTATGCACAATTAAACAGACTACTACAATAAACCCATAGTTTAATGTGCATAACATAGTTTTCTACACAATGATAGCTCTCCACATAAAGGAATCTTTCCACACAAGCATTTGTTAATAAAAAATACAAGTGTGCACAACATTTCGCGCTTCTGTATGCATTTTCTCTTTGTAAAATTCTTCCACATCATTATTGTTATATATTATGGGTAAAATTTTCAGACTAAATAAGCCATATATCCGTATTGAAAATACCACTAATTAATTGACTATAGGTTGCGCAGGGTGCAGAGAAAAATCTACACAATGAAAGCCCTCTACACTATGAAAGATCTCTACATAATAAAAGCCCTCCACACAAAATTATCTAAATAATGAATTGTTCAACATTAGATGAAATTTGTTAATACCAAATACATATATGTGGTAAATATTTGTAGTTTTGCCTGAATTCTTTGTCCCCACAATTCTCCTAATACTTGATAATTTGTATTTTCGTATTTTGAATTGTTATGTCCCAATATTATGTACTTTTGCATGTACATACTCTGCATCAATATTATTGATAATATTTTTATAGTAAATAGTCCATATATTTGTATTGTAAACACCAATAATTAATTGATTAAAGGTTGCATGGAGTGTGGAGGAAACTCCACTGAATGAAATATCTCTGCATAAGCATTTGTTAATAAAACATATTGTGTGTGTTGCGATGTTACACACTTATGTATGCATTTTCTCTCCACGCGTTTCTTCAACATCATTTAATTCTAAATAATCCATATCTCTGTATTTTGAATGGTGCTAATTAATTAACTAAATGTTGTGCGGAGTGCAGAGAAAACTCCCCAGAATGAAAGCTCTCCATACAATGAAATCTCTCTGAAATAAAATTCCCTCCACTAAGGAAATTATGTTCCATTAAGAACCCTTTATTTAATTATGCATAGTTCGAAAGGATAGTGAGTGTTTTCATTATGTGGAGTACAAAAGTATAATAGAAATTTTTATTGTACAAAACATAAACTGAAATAGCCCTTCCTTAATCAATCTATATATTAAGTAAATTTGTATATATGTAATAGGAAAAGGTGAAAAATTATTACATTACAAATTAAAGTTTATGTTCATAGTTCAATTATGTATGCAAGGAATAAAGTTCCCTTTGCACCCTCATTCTCTCACATATACCTTGTCCTCCACACAATAAAATATTTGCACAAGGAAGCTCTGCACAACAAAACATAATAATACTAATTCTAGATTTGTTCATAGTTAAATTAATTACACATCGATGGTATAAATTTCCCTCCCCACTCTCATTTTCTCACAAATACCCCATCCTCCACACATTCTTCAAATAGTGAACATTTTCATTGTGTTGAGTATGAAAGAAAAATTAAAACATTTATTGTAAAAAATACAAACTGAAGCAACCCTACCTTAATCAATCTATATATTAAGAAATTTTGTATATATGTAATAGGAAAATGTGGATAAAGGACATGCTACATTGGATAAGGGATAGATGGAGAGACCAAGCAGTGGTTGATAAATTCATTTGAACATGGAGGCCTTTGTTCTTGCATTTGAAATGTAGTTTTCATGTCTAATAACCTTGCCCTTATTGGAATTTGCTTCAGGCTGCAAGTTTTCCACTATGCCCTCCAATTTGCTTGATTGTTTGGTACATGTGGATCAAGTCAGCATTAATGGAGAATACCAAGGCTTAAATCAAGGAAATTTAGATCGATGGTATATATAGATGGATGGAGAAACTTTGAAAGAATAGAGTCAAGGATTAGAGCCATAATTCTCCAATTTTATCAATAAGTATGAGACATATTGAAGTTTATGGAGGTGATTCTAGAATTGTAGAGAAGAGCTCAACATTTTTTTAGTTAAAATGATTGGTGCTCTAGAATTTATCATTGCGTTGGTCTCAAAACATGATAAGATAATTATGTCTAAATCACGGGTCCATTTCGAGCTTTTAAATCAGAAATAAGGAAATATTGGAGGTGAAGCTAGAGTGACTTCAATTAGCAAATTAAATGTTGAGTTGTGTTAATAATTTTACTTAGGCAGAGGATGCCAATGTTGATGAGGACCATAATGGAGAAGATGAGGATATTTTGGAACAACAAGGGATTTCAGTGTGGCACAAGGAGAGTAGCTTTGAATTTTCTAACAAGCAAGACTCCCCTCCTTCTCATCTTGAGCCAAAAACTAATGAAGCGTAGGTTTCTTCTATTATGGAGGATATTTAGTGATTTAGACAACTATTGGTTTTTTTTTGTTATGTTATGAAAATATATTATCTTTGTAGGTATTCTTTGGAGACTGTATGGAGTAAATCAGTTTAGAATATCTAGTTGTAGTCGAGTTGTAAAATATGTCAATCCTTCTTGGATATTTTGGAGATTAGAAGAATAAATTTTCGATAATAACGTACAGGGTTATGGAATTTCACCTTAGTTTGTCATCGAATTCGAAAATAACAAAATTAATTTCCATGTGTGACATTTATCTATACTGCACTATTTAATACGTTGGTTATATTCTACGTCAAAGTAAATCACTGCCAATTTATTTTTTTCTTTCCTTTCAATGTAAGAATTTCTTTTGCTAATATTTTTGGAAACCAAAAAATATTTCCTTAATTTCAAAATATTTTCGTAACTTAATTTGCATTTTTGTTTATTTCCATTTCTGGTTAACATAAGCATTTATTCGGAAAATTGACATTGTGTAATGCTTATTTCTTTTTATCAAATTGATCAGTATTATAAAATACTATTTTCATCATTTATTCAACAAATGCATTCATATACATTGTTTTTCAATTAGTTTATGTTATGGAAGAGTAACACGATGTGTGGAAAGAAATATGTGTGGTAGAATCCTTGTTTATTATTTTTAACACTTTCATATATGTTATCCATCCACAAAAAGAATCATTTTGGAGCACAAATTATTGAATATGAAAAATTTAATCAAGGATAATAATGAAATCATTATGCTACAATAAAAACTTTAGCTTTACCTTCGTAGTCCACAATAATGACAAAGTATTGTGTGCGGAGAAAACGTATGTGCAAATATAAGGGAGTACAGAGAAGAATTTCACACAATAATAACTTCGACTCTACGTAAGCACTCCGTAATAACAAAAAATTGCAAGAATGTGAGCATTCTCGAATAATGAGAAAATGTAGGCCCCACATAAAGAAGCCTGCCCTTAATCAATTAATTAGCGGTAGAGGTAGGGTGAGTGAGTGCTCTCACAATGTTATTCCTAATATTGTTACTTGTTTTAACAATGATGCTAAAGCTCATGGGGGTTCGAAATATCTAGAAGTATCTTTGAAATGGTGTATTGTGTGCGGAGAATGAGTATGTGTAGAGATAAGGGAGTACAAACAAGCACGTTGCATAATAAAAATTTGACTCTACCTCCATACTCCACAATAGTGACAAAGCATTGTGTGCAGAAAATGGGTATCTGTGTACATAAGGGAGGATGGAGAAGCACTTACCAAAATAAAATATTTGACTCTACCATCGCACTCCACAATAATGACAAATTTCACTCCCAATCAAAGTTGCAACAATCATTCTATTGTTGGCATTATGGTTCTGGTATGATTATATGTTTCAGATGTTGTACTTGATGGCAACACCCATGGCATGGCTCTCATTTTTGATGAAAAATAAAGAAGTACGCAGGAGAACAGTT
>APFE030500825.1:10066-23493 GCA_000404065.3 Pinus taeda | reverse complement strand
CAAGTCCCACATCCTAGGCCTGTTACAAATTCAAGAAACATCATACTAGCATCACTTATTACAATTCCCCGTAGGGTGTGGAATCTGGGTACAAAGAAGAAATATGATGAGAAGATAGGGGGAGAGTTAAAAAACTCTGTTGACTGATGACATCTGATGGTACAAGTGTCCTCTGGATCATCCTTGGGCATGGAGTCGTCACATAATCATCAGGTGCTACTCCAGTAGTCAACAGGGTAAGAAATGAGCCATCCTAAAAATGCAGTCCACAAACACAAACATTTAATCATGGCCTTTTTGTATTCAAGGTGATCCCAAAACAAAATCCATGATGATCTCAATCTATGGCTCTTTTGGCCCAAAGGTAGTGTCTTATGCCAACCAATTTTTTTGTCGCTTGCCTTTGGCAACTTGGAATATTTTTCATGTAGAAACAAACATGTTCACGCGCTTTCATCAATTGGCCAAAATAAAATTTCTTTTGCCAAGTTGTATATCTTGTCTCTTTCAAATTGTTCTCCCAAGTTGCTTGAGTGTGATTCTCTAATCAGACTTTCCTTCCTCAAGCCATTGGGAATTCATAATTGTATGCCTTCAAACCAAACAAAACCATCTTCTAACAAATACCCATCAAAAGGGATTTTATTTGTGTTGTTAAGCTTACCAAGGGCTTCATAAATGTTACCAAATAAGGAGCAGTTTCATATTCTCCCTCCATTTTCTCACGTCAATAATCTATATCCACATTGTGACAAGCTGGCAATTTCTATGCAAGGCATCAACCATCACTTCTGATTTTCCATTCCTATGCTGCATAACAGAAGTATGACTCTGCAAAATGGGGTCAGGGGAATTTATAAATTTCAGAGCCTAATTTCCTGTCAATAAAATGGATTCCCTGACATTTCAATGTTTTAACAATAGCATATAACTCTTTATCGTAAGTACCATATTTTTTCTTAGCATAATCCAATTTAAAGTAAATTAGGCTCAACTCTCCTCCAATAGCCACAATTGAAGCATTAGACTCAATAGTAAAAGGCTTTCCAGAGTCCAGTAGAATGAGAATGGCAATTTCTATGCAAGGCATCAATCATCACTTTTCATTTTCCATTCCTATGCTGCAAAACAGAAGCATGACTCTGCAAAAATGAAACCCATTTAGCATGTTTATGTGATAATCTTTGAGGGGAATTTATAAATTTCAGAGGCAAATTGCCTGTCAATAAAATGAATTACCTGCCATTTCAATGTTTTGATGATAACATACAACTCTTTATGATAAGTACCATATATTTTCTTGGCATCATTCAATTTTCAGTAAATTAGGCAACTGCCTTGCCTTCTTGGCTTAATCTCCTCCAATAGCCACAATTGAAGCATTAGACTCAATAGTAAAAGGCTTCTCAAAGTCCAGTAGGATGAGGATTGGTGCATCAATGACCATCTTGTTTGGTATTCCAAAGCTCTTTTCAGCTACGTTAGTCCATGTAAAATTCTTTCCTTTCGTGTAATCCGTTAAGAAAGCACAAATATGACTAAGTTTCCCAAGAAACTTCTTATGTAAGTGCACTAATACATGGAAAGTCCTCTTCTCCATAACATTTTCTGGTTGCGCACTCAACTATGTCCTCGACCTTATTTAGATGTATTCTCAATCCATCTATTGAAATTAGATTTTCAAGAAACACGAGTGTGTCTCTGCAAAATTCACTCTTCTCAAGATTTATAACCTTTCAGCATTAACTGTCAAACATGACTTCTAATCTTACAAATCCTCTTTCATATTTCTACTAAATATACAAATGTCATCAAAATACACTATAACAAATTCGGTGATGTATTTTCTAAGTACCTAATTCAGTGTCCATTTGAAAATAATAAAGCATTAGACAATCTACTCCTCAAATCTATCTTTGAGAAGAGCTTGGTGCTTGCTAAACAATCTAACATATAACAAATGTAATGATGTATTTCTGAGTACCTAGTTCAGGTTCCATTTGAAAATATTAAGGCATTAGACAATCTACGTCTCAAATCTATCTTTGAGAAGAGCTTTTGCGCTAGCCAAACAATCTAACATATTGTTAATTTTTTGTTATGGATATCACTACTTCACTGTAATCTTTTTAAGGGCTATAACATCCACACACAACCTCCATTTGCCTCCTTCGTTGGGTGATGGATGGGTGAGTGTAGCACATGACTTGCTTTTTCTTATAAAGCCATTTCTCTTATAAAATCCATGTCCAACAATGCAGTGATTTTTTATTTTTCTTCTATTCATAATCTTGAGGAGCCAATATATGGGTAGCTTGGTCTGGAAGTCTTAAACCTGAGATAAGATCATTTGATTGTAACACCTTGAGGGAGGTAAGCATGCTAGCAACTCTACTAGGTTCAAATTTTAATATTCTTTCAACAACTTCTGCATCTCAACTGGGATTTCTTGTTTTCCCAATGCTCTCTTCTTTCTTGGGTGGAACAGATAACAAACTTCTTTTCTTTCATCCATTAGACACTCTCTAAAGTTCACTGTAAGAGACAACGTGGTTATATCAATTGTGCCCTCCTTCAAAGGCTTTAAGATATCTTCTTACCATGTTGACACACTTCATAAGTGTTTTGTTTGCCACCATGAATGACATCCTCATTATATCGCCATGCCCTGCCCATTTACAAATTACAGGGATACATGGTTAGTACCGTACCTACATTACCAGAGACAGAATGGGAGGCCTTGTTCCCTTGCCAAAATGGTATAGAAATGGAAACAAGATGGAAAATGGAAATGGTCTATGTGAGAATTCCTTGAAATGCAGTGACTAGAATTAATTCTCCTAACTGATTATTAGTTTATTAATTTTTTGATTAATATCGAATTAATCACACTGTAATTTCTTTACAATAGAATTACGTTGCGGAAATAAAAATGAACACAGAGAAATGCTAGTACACACAAATTATGGCACTGTTATTTTTGGACAAAAGTCCTCGAAAAAATCCAATGTGGGAAAACCGGTGCAGCAGTGAGGGTTTTTATTATTATTATGCAACATAATTTCTGAGTACAATAAAAATGTCGCCAAACTGGTGATTCTACTCAAGAGAAATACTGACAAAAATATACTAAGGGATTTTACTCTCTCGGAACGATACTCTAAAAAGCAAGTCATCACCCTAGCGCATACCCTCTCAAGCTCAGCCAGAACTCCTGCAAATCAAGCCGTCCTACCTGTAGCTGACTGGGAAACTATCTATCCGACACTCTAGAAAATCTTCCCAGCCTTTGGAATTGAAAACGAGCTTCTCCTTAGCCAAATTGAATTGCTCATTTGAGGCTCTGCGTTGGCCCTGCACAATCTCCTGGAGATAAATTTTGGCCTCCTCTTTTTGACTCTTTGGAACTGGAATCTCCCTTGGAATACTGCTATTCTGCCCCTCTGCCACTTGCTACTCACCCACTGGCTCGATCTCTCCTTTTGAATCACCTGCACTAGAAAATCAAACTACCTAGGTAACTGAGTATCTGCACTAGTGTGTTCTCCATCTACCCATCTACCTCTTCTTATAATCTTTAGCTGGGACTCCAACGACCAAGATTAAAACTTAATCAATGGCTAAAATCATCTCCAAGTCGATCCATGTGAGTTTCTAGAGAATTCTCACCTATCTCAATTAATTGCTATTAGTTAACCATTTTTCCTAAGTTAGACTTAGCAATTTTTCAATTATGGTCAATTAATTTAATTGAGCCATCTCTAGGTGGAATTTCAAGAAACAATTTCGGGGTTTTGGAGAACTCCTGTGTTTTAGCCACTACAAAAAGTCTCGAGACTTAAACACGATCAGATGCTACAAAAACTAATACTCCCTCTTAGTGAGGAAGGTGTTCTAGTGCTGAACTGCTACAACACCTTGCCTCTGCATCATCCTCCCATACGTGTCGCTGATGTCTGACAGGGAACTCTACCAGAAGTGACTGCACTACTCCCTTAGTGACAGTGCTGCTCCCTTAGTTACTGCGTTGTTCCACTGTTTCCTCAGTGATTGTCCATCAACTACTGCGTTAACTTTGATTCATCTGCCGTTGACTGTCCCTGAACCATGCTACATTTGTGCTACTGTTGACAATGCACTGTACAACCTGTACCACTGCCAACTTTGCATCTGCATTGCAACTCAATTGATACTCCCTTTCAATTGTTGTTGTTGCTACTGCAACTGAGAAGCATCCAAAATACCGAACCAACTGTGTCTCTATGTTGCATCTGTCTCCTGAGTCTCTGACTGCTACTAGCTTATGCACTATCTACTAAGAAATCCGCATTGCTGCTAACTCTGCTACTGAGCATCTCCCTCTTCTATCAACACTGCTCTACGCTTTTCAACATTTGACTGCCACTAGTATGCAACTATCACTTAGGAATCTAACTGTGAAAATTCCTACTCCAAGGATACCCTATTGTAGTAAAAACTTAATTTACTTCTCCTACTTGATTTTAATATACATTTATCAAGTTATTTTCTGAATACTGAAGTAAATTACTTCTGCAACCTACACTACTTCAAATTTGATTACATGAAACAAAAAATTGAGCAAAGAACAAGATACATAGGACACAATTATTTTTTGAACAAAATTGTTTTCGGAAAAACCCAATGCGGGAAAACCGATGCAACAACTATAAGGGTTTTCTATTATTAAGCAGTAATTCTAAATACAATGCTGGATGCCCTCCCGACAATCCAATGACAGAGAAAATATAGTGGCGGAAAACTGAGTGAGTTTTATCTCACTTCACTTGGCAGATTTCGGCTGATTCGACAGTAGAACTGGCTAACCTCGGCTATCTCTGCGCTGGCCTTGTATAGGCCTTACGTCAACCTTACAAGCTCTGCGTCAACCCTGCGCTATCTCTTCTTCCTTCTGGAGTTTCTGCGTCAACCTCTCTCGGCTGTTTTGGCAACTCCCCGTCAGTTTTCGGCTTTTTGCGTGAGGGTAACCTTACTTCTGCACTGGCCCTTCTAGCTCTGCGTCAAGATTGCGTGGGCCCAGACTGGCCCAATGTCAATGCCTCTAAATGCTGCGCTGCGTCCACTAGTGGCTCTCCACCTCTCTGCCCAGTGTTCCCGAACTATCCTTGCCCCTCTGTTGCAGAATGATCACTCAGTTCGAATTTCTCAGCGTCCTAGCCCCAAAAATCGAACTCTAGATCAATTCGTTCTCTTCGTGTGTGTTTTTAAATGAACCCCAAGTCTCCTTATACTTTTCTTGTTGAGACTTCAATGGTCGAGATCAAGTCTCTAATCAATGGTTAAGATTAAAACATGACTTCATCTGCCTTCTAGATCATTCTCACCCATATTTTGATTAATACCCATTAATACTTTAATTTTCCTAAGTTTAGACTTAGGAACCCCATTAAAAATATTAATTATTTTAATAGAATACAATTCGGGTGGAATTTCACCAAACGGTTTCCGGGTTCTTTAGAACTCGTGCCTTAGCCTCTCCACCAATTTTCATGGCTAGAGCACATCTGATGCTACCAAAAACTAACGCTCCCTCTTAGTGAGGAATGTGCTCTACCAACAATGTTCCACTGCATGCTGCTCTATTCTAAAGCATCTCCTTTCCGCACTGTTGCTGCCACCAACAATGTGCTGCTGCTGCTACTGTATTGCTTGCCCATGACACTGCCACTGCCACTGCTGCATCTATACTACAACTGCCTCTGCATCTGCTGCTAACACTGTCACTGCTGCGTCTATACTACAACTCCCTCTACATCTGCTGCTAACACTGCCACTGCTAGCTCTGCACTACGTCATTTTCAGATTGCTGCTGCTCAGCAACGGAAAAGCATCCAAAATTTCTGAACTAATTGTGTTCAACATAATACCATGAATGTTGGAATCTGACTGCCACTAGTCTCTGACCCTCTGAATCTTCTGCGCTACTGCTGTCTTCTGCATTGTGCCATCTACACTGCTGCCAACCTTGCTTTGCGCTGATTAGTCTCTGGTCTCAGGCTACTGCATCTGTCTCTCCAAACAATCCATTGCATCATTTGACACTAAGTCCATCTTGTTACTGCTGATTCTCGGGTTCCCGCAACAAGGAATTGATCTAAGAGGTGGACTCCTCAAGGATCCTGCCCACATGTAGTCCTCCCAACTGTAACTCAATATCGCCCCATTTCCCTCCTGGAGATGCGTGGGCACTCATGGCAAACTCATCTTCGTCAATTTTTGCTAGAGCAACCTTAGGATTATGTTTCTCATCCTTATCCTTTTGCTTCAAAGGACACTAGGATGCAAAGTGGCCCATCTTGCCACATCTGAAACATTTTACCTTCGAAATGTCCTTCTTCCACTTCTGCTTTTGCCGTTCCTTTGATGCTAGAGCTGCGTTCTCCTCCTTCTCCTCCTTGGTCTTCGTGCCACTTCCATTGCTGCCATTGAGGTTGATGTTAACGAGATCCCTCCTTAATTCCTCCTGTTGAAGGGTTGCCCACTTCTCCCATGAAGGTAGTCTTTCCTTGCCCAATATACTTTGGACAAAGACTTGCCATTCATTCGAGACTCCATTTAGGGCCATCCTTACCATCGCGGTAGACTGAGGAGAAGACCCCACTGTAGCAAGCTGGTCTCTGGTGTCCTGAAGACGTTGAAGATAGGAGTTAACCCCTTCTCCCTTCTGCATCAATGTCCGTTGCAACTTTTGTTCTTTGTACATCTTCCGTTTTTCGGAAGAGCCTTCATACAGTGAAGACAAAGCTTCCCACATCTCTCGAGCTGTATCTTTGCCCTGCATGTGTGAGACCACATGATCTTGAACTCCATCGAGCATGAACCTCTTCACCTTCTCCTGCTCGTCCTTGTACTTCGTCTTCTGATCATTGTTTGCGGGAACAACCACAACACTCTTGACATAAGCTTCGAGATCGTACTCCTCCAGAATAACTAAGATTCTGGTCTTCCATATGACATAGTTGGAAGCTCATTCCAACCTGTCATGATCTTTGAACCTATGTGATGCCATCTCACCCAAACTATCGAATTGACTCCAATAGTTACTGCTCAACACTGGTATGTTGCCCAGCAAGTGAGAAATTCAAAATTTGGCGAAAAAGAAAAGTTCTCTGAGGAGAGAATTCCCCTTCTATATGTCTTTGCTCTTTTGCGATAGATTTCTTTCCCGACAAAAACTGCGCCTTTCAAGCATTGCACGGAGGTTCTGCGTCACTCCCTCTGCTTCTGCAAACTCACGAATTGGAAATCGTACCTCTGTTGACTCTCTCAGAGGGAGATTTCCTTGGAATCTCTGCTTCCCGACAAGGACTACGCAATCCCTTCAAGGGGATTCAAATTGCTGCCAAATGCAACTATTGGCCTCTTTGCTCAGTGCTGGATCTTCTCTTCCTATTTCAAAATCAATGCTTTTGATACCATGTGAAAATTCCTACTCCAAGGAACCCCTACAACAAAAACTGAATTTACTTCTACTTGATTTTAATATACATTTATCAAGTTATTTTCTAAATAATGAAGTAAAATTACTTCTGCAGCCTACACTACTTTAAATTTGATTACATGAAACAAAAAGTTGAGCAAAGAACAAGATACATGGGACACAATTATTTTTGGACAAAATAGTCCCCGAAAAAACCCAATGCGGGGAAACCAGTGCAACAACCCTGAGGGTTTTCTATTATTAAGCAGTGATTTTGAATACAATGTTGGACGCCCTCCCGACAATCCAGTGGCAAAGGAAATATTATGGCGGGAAACTGAGTGTGTTTTATCTCACTTCACCCGACAGATTCCGACTGATACGGCAGCAGAACTAGCTAACCCCAGCTATCTCTATGTTGGCCTTGCGTCAGCCTTACAGGCTCTGCGCTAGCCTTGCGCTATCTCTTTTGCCTCCTAGAGCTTCTGCGTCAACCTCTCCCAGCTTTTCTGACAACTCCCCGACAGTTTCTGACTTTCTGTGTGAAGGCAGCCTCACTGCTGTGCTGGCCCTTCTGGCTTTGCGTCAAGACTGCGTGGGCCCAGATTGGCCCAGTGTCAGTGCCTCTAGATGCTGTGCTGCCTCCACTAGTGGCTCTCCACCTCTCTGCCCAGTATTCCCGAACTATCCCTGCCCCTCTGCTGAAGAATGATCACTCAGTTCAAATTTCTCAGCTTCCTAGCCCCAAAAATCGAACTCTAGATCAATTCATTCTTTCTATGTGTGTTTCTAAATGAACCCCAAGCCTCCTTATACTTTTCTTGTTGAGACTTCAACGACCGAGATTAAGTCTCTAATCAACAGCTAAGATTAAAACTTGACTTGATTCACCTTCTAGATGATTCACACTCATATTTTGATTAATACCCATTAATACTTTAATTTTCTTAAGTTTAAACTTACGAAACCCATTAAAAATATTAATTATTTTAATAAAATACAATCCGGGTTGAATTTAACCAAACAGTTTCTAGGTTCTTTAGAATTCATGTACCTTAGCCTCTCCACCAATTTTCATGGCTAGAGTACATTTGTTGCTTCCAAAAACTAACACTAACTGCATCAACTGACACTGGTCCTCCTGCTACTGAATACTGTGGGCCCCTGTAGCAAGTGTAATGATCCATGAGGAAACACCATCTGATACAAACACCATCTGATGCTTGCCTCACTAGATCCTGCCCAATTCTCTGCAACTTTGAACTCTGATCTACTATTGCAATAATGAGTCTGATCTCCCTAGATCCTGAAGTACTAGCTTCCATAGGGTTGCTCCCTCTAAAGCTAGAGTCCTTTTGAGTCTTGATCTCCCTATGGGAAATCTCTTTGCTCCCTCTAAAGCTAGAGTCCTTTTGAGTCTTGATCTCCCTATGGGAAATCTCTTTGCTCCCTCTTGGCAACTCGCACTGTCCTCTTGGATTGCGTAGCTCTGTGCTGGGAATCTTCTGGCTGAAACCACACCTGCATCTTGCAATTGGGCAATTTGCACTACCTATGTCACTGTAACTAGTTCTGCAATTGTCTCTTGAGTACTGACTGCAACTAGCTATGCAATTGTCATCTGAATAACTGACTGCACCTGTTAACACTGAACTTGCTACTATGATACTGTGGGCCCTTGTAGCAAAGGTAATGATCCTATTGCAATGATTGGAACTGATCTAACTGATTTCCTTGTTGCTCTGCACTAGATCCTACGCATATGGCACACTGGAGTCTCATACTCTACTTGGATTTGGTGCCCCACTGTCTCCTTTTGAGCCTAGTCCCTAGATGGGACCCTTCTTCACTTTGCAACTCACACTGGATAACTCATACTTCCTCTGGCACCTACCTCTGACAACTGGAAGTCGATTTGTTACCCAGATCTGCATTCTGGCTAACTCACACGACCTCCTTTGGCAATCTTGTATGACCATCTCCGCAAAGTTGCAAAATCTATGAAATTCAAAAACTAAAAAAAATAAACCGGAATCTCCTCCCTCTCCTACTTGGCTACTAGCACTGCTACTTGCCCTCCTTGGAGTGAGAAAATTTGCCCGCTGCTACAATTGGAAATTTGGATCTCTGAAGCTAGAAACGCTCTGAGATGAATTCCCTCTGTGTGTGCACTTTCTCTTCCAACCGACGCTGATTCTGCTCTAGCAAATTGCTGCGAAATCCTTCTCCACCGAGACAATAAATCTGCTCAGCGAAAACATTGACCTGCTGCTCCGTCTCCCTGCTGGAATCACTATTCTGGACAAGTCGAATTTTCTGCCATCCTGCAATTGAAAATCAAATCCTCTGTCGAACAATTCGCTCTGCTGGCTAGGCACTGTGCAGCCCTAGAAAATTTTGCCCCACTGTGTTGAGAAATCTAGGGGCAGGAGTATAGGTGATTTCTCTTGCTTATGATAACCGTTTGTGGAGATTTTTTATTTTTCTTGATTAGATTCTTCTTTAGCTTGATTATTATTGTGTTCCCTTCATTAAACAATTATCAACACATAATGAACAATAAGACAAAGAACACAAGATATAGGCGATGAGCCAAGGCCAAAACCTCTCCAATCTTGAGGGGAAAACCCACAAAATTCTTCTTCTTATAGAATCTTCAATTGACAAATCCCAAGACCTAGACCCTTCATAGTGAACTTCTCCATGACCAAGTCAAACTTGCCTCAAGTCAACGATAGATTCTTCTTGACTTCAATCCCTTCTTCAACTTCAGCCTGTGACCCTAAAATTTTCGACGTTCTTGATTGCAACTTTCGACCTTCTTGACTGCAATTCTCGGCCTCCTGAAACAAAGTACACTTTTCGCACGTGTGACAGATTGAGGATGTTGGAAATTCCTTCTCCTCTTCACATGGGAAGGCTTCATTTCTTATATTATTTGGCTTGCTATATCAGACTTCTTTTATCCTTGTTTTATGTTAATTTTAGGCAACAATGGTATGTTCTATGCGTTAGAGCAATTTTACTTCAATTTCTTTATTAGCCCAGTATCAATATCTAGTTTAGCAATCATATCAACGTGATAGTAAAATGCAGATAGAACATAAACGTAAATAGTAGAAGACAAGCCGAGACAAGAGGACACAAGATGTGGCACCATCCAGGGACAAACCCTAATTTGGGGAAACCCTTGATCAATTCTTCTTATATTTTTCAATAGTTCAATAGAGAGATATAGTACAATTTACAAATATGATAATTTATGATAGCAACAAAAGAGCCCTAACCAGAAAAGTCAACGCTGGTCAACAGGGAAAAATTCTTCCTCAATTCAACTTGGTCAAACCTAGTCAACTTCGGCCTCCAACAACAAGTCTAATCAACCCAAAACAATGTGAAAAAGTCCTGTCAAAACTGGTCAACAAAAGTCAACCCTGCGGCTAGCCCTAATACAGTAAAAGCTGGTCAAAATAGAGGTCAGATTGCCTCGGTTTTTGTGCCTAGATTTGCAGCTTGCTAGGACAGAAATTCCTCACCCAAATCCATAGTCAAGGAAGGTCAATGCTCGTCAATGCAGCCCAAGAAAACAACCTCTGAAATTCGGTCAAACTAGTCAATGCCTAAAACAGAAAATCGTCCTCCATTCCTTCACACGTGTGAGAGAGAAAGCTAACCAGAAAATGTGTACCCAATTAGATGAGGAGAGAGTGAGATGTGAGTGAACGAGTGATGTCCAAATGAGGCTCAAGCATCATGAATTTATAGCAAACGTTGAGGATGAAAGGATGTGACTATTGGGCTTTTGAGCCTACATAAGTCTGCTAGTCGACCTTGCCAATTTCCCATAATCAACATAAATTCATAACTTCATTTGTATGTCAGAATCAGTTTATCTATAGATCATTCCCACACCTCTCGGAGAGAGGAATCCAAGAAAAATATCAGCGGTCATAAATAAGATGACCCATGTGGAGTTTAGCCCTAGATGCCAATTTTAACACTCCCTCTCAACTAGGGACAACTCCATCTACTAATCCATCTTCCAATCTGTACTATCTCTGCCATCAATGCATTGCTCTGCACTGCTCTATTGAACTATAAAGAAGAAGAAGTGATAGATAATGTTTCATACCATTCTCTACTGACCCGAAGTCAGTTTCGATCAAAAGAGAGTGTCTCATACCACTCTTACTGACCCAAAGTCAGTTCCAATTGAGCTCAGATCAATATCGGTCATCCTAGCATAGGGAGTATGGTAGTACACGATGCATCCTTTGGTAGTATTATGGTCCCTATCCTCATTTCCCTACTCATTGGCTAGATGAGAGGTACCTCCCATGAGTCCCAGACTGCATGGGTAGGATGTCTCAGTAGGAGAAGGATGAACCACTCATCTTGCCTACATGTCGCCATGGGGTATCACAAGGGAAGGCTGAACCACTTACCTTGAACACAACAAACCACTAGGGGAAGGCTAAACCACTCACCCTATGGTTGCTCATCACTCCAAGAAGTACCCCAAGCCCCTGGGAGCTCCCAAAGTTCAATGCCCATATCATACAGGACCCTTATAAGAGGCTCTCTCCTTGACTCCAAGTCATTCTCGGAAGGCTAGGAACTTGACCTTCCCAAGGGGCTTTGCCAAAATATCGATGACCTGCTCATCAATCCCAATGCGATGGAGCCTTATTGCTCCTCGTTGTACCATATCCCAGGTAAAGTGGTACCTAATATCTATATGCTTGGAGCGATCATGAAACACGGGATTCTCTGATAATCGGATCCCACTCTGGTTGTCACAGAGGATCATGGTGGTGTCCAACACATGTCCAAACAACTCACTAAAGAGCTTCTTCAACCAGACGGCTTCACAGGAGGCCATACTAGTAGCTATGTATTTGGCCTCAACAGTGCTCAAGGCAACTGATTTCTGCTTCCTGCTCATCCAAGATATCGAAGAAAAACCCAAAGAAAAACAACATCCAGAAGTGTTCTTGCGATCCACCACACTTCCAACCCAATCAACATCGGAATAACCATGCAACCTCACATCTTTGACAGTATATCTCTGTCCATGAGTGATTGTGCCCCGAAGATATCTTAGAAGATTCTTGGTACCAATCCAATGTATATGATGAGGCTCAACCATACATTGGCTCAATGTGTTAACTGCAAAACATATGTTCGGACCGAAGTTCACCAAGAACATCAATGCTCTTATGAGTTGATGATACTCAGAAGCATTTCCCAATTCAGTTCTGGCATCACTTCCACATAATTTCTTAAAGTTGAGTTCCATCGGGGTAGTCACAGGCTTATAGTCTACCATCCCAAATCTTTCCAATATCTTCACAACATATTTTCCTTGAGATAGGAAAATTTCTCCTGACTTTTGCCAGACCTCCAACCCTAGGAAGTAGTGCATCGGTCCTAGGTCCTTCTTCATCTCAAATTCAGAAGCCAACTCCCTCTTACATTTGTGAATGAGAGGGTCTGCACCTGTCAGAAAGAGGTCGTCCACATAAAGTACCAGAATGAGAGGTTTATCATTTTTCAACCTTAAAGTAAAGGTTTAGATCGACTTCACTTCTAGTGAATCTGAGCTTCATCAGATAGCTATCAACTCTCTCATACCAAGCCCGGGGTGCTTGCTTCAAACCATAGAGATCTTTCTTCAACTTGAATACATGAGATTCCAGGCCATGAACCTCAAGCCCCTCAGGTTGTTCCACATTGACTTCCTCTTTGATCGAACCATGCAAGAAAGCGGTCTTGACATCCATCTGATGTAGGTTCCATCCTTGCGAGGCAGCAAGGGCTATGATTGAGCGGATGGTGGTGTATCGGGCAACATGTGCAAATATATCATCATAATCTACTCCTTCCTTTTGAGAGAAGCCTCGAGCAACAAAGCGAGCCTTGAACTTTTCTGCACTTCCATCAGCTCCATGCTTGATTTTGTAGAGCC
>APFE030500816.1:20046-32465 GCA_000404065.3 Pinus taeda | reverse complement strand
AAAAATATTATGTTTTGTTCCCGGCAACGACACCATAAATATGTTGGTGCTTTTTCTAGCACCTATAGCACTAGTGCTTCAGGAGATATGAAAGCTTCCTAGAGACAACCTCTGGGTTGATTGTAGACCAGTGCCTATGACATCTTAAAGAGAGGAGTGCTTTTGGATAGTATGTGTAGGGATTTATGCTGCACTTCAATTGTCACGTAGTTGGAAAAGATAATGAAAGGGGCTTGGCTCAATAGTCCTTCATCAAGGAAAACTCAAGCAAATACATGGATCTAAATGCACAGGAGGTAAATCGGGCCAATATCGAAGAGAAATGTCTGGTTTTGGTGGTCAAAACACAACAACGGGCAGCTTTAATAATGGTGTTGTAGTAAAGTGAAGAGGAGGAAAGGAAGGAGGGAATTCAGTGCGTAGGGCTGGTTACAATACAAAATCCTAAGCAATTATGTCCGGACAGAAATATGGAAGAGGGAGGAGATGAAAGAACAGAAATAGTGGAGCACAAATGAAGGTTTCATGCCCTATACCTCAATGATACATTTATCACCAAACATGATAAGTAAATATGTGCTCATACAAGTACTGCAGGTTTTAGACTAACACAAGTAAATATGTCTTATACACATGTATTGTTCACTATTTAGCAGGCTAGAATGCTTCCATGAATCAGAGAGAAACTGACAGCTTCATTACACTATTTCAAAGGAAGAAAAACATATATGAAATCAAATTTACAGAGGGGAAAACATATTGCACATTGTCATGATTCACCAAAGAGTTTCATTAATCTTCAAAATCGATCCCATTCACGAGTCCATTACATTTAGCAATACATAGCTCAATTCCCTCGTGAACAAACAAATATAACCAAAAGTAGAATCATAGAATTTGGACCCCTCAAGTGAAGAATTCCGGAACCTATGTTAAGTGTTTCTTACTTGCTTTTATAAGGAGAGGGAGAGCTTGGAAATCAGTTACAAAAATATCTCAGCCTGAGCATCCAGCTGTTTGCTAGACTAGTTGTCTCGGCGTGTAAGGCTCTGTCGCCCCAAATTATTGTGATCAAATTTGATTTCATTCTTTAAAATATGAAAATTATAGGAAAATAGACAGAAAAGAAAATTGAATTGTAATTCTCTTCATATGACCGGGGGCTATGACTAGGTGCTTAGCCCTAAGGCGCTAGTGCCTTTAGAATCCTATCCAGGGGAATTTTTCCCTTTATAAAGTGCTTTGTGCCCATTTCCTTTAAGTTCCTCTAACGACAGCACGCTTAGCCAAATATCAGAGCTCCTTTACATCAGAGGTTTCTAGTTGGGGCTTTTATATTGGAGCTGCAACATCTCCGGTTGCGATAGCCCTTTAGTGCTCAGCCTCCAGCTCCACCTTTGGTTTTTTATGCCATGTAACCATAAACTAGCCCTCACATCGGAGCCTCCCTATCGCAAAATTCAATCAGAGGTTTTAACTTGATGCTACGATATTCCTCTACCTGTGATTGTCGATTTGTGACCTGTCGTAATCCTTAGCCACGTGTCACCTCGTGAATTGTGACACATGTCACCCTATTTTTCCCTCTTTGGACCCTTGAAAATGCCAGATCTGCATGCCATGTGTCCTCTGTACTACACCACGTGGATTTATCGGGACCAATAGTATTTCGCCACATGGCCCACTAGAGGAGAGAGAAAAGGCCCACCTACCCTTGGTTTTGAATTGATTTTCTTTGTTAAATCCTTTTAGGCATCCCCCGACAGTTTACACTATCAGGGTTTTTGTTCCCACGATTCCTTTATAGTGGTCACTTTAAGATCGTTGATTGCCAATTTGCGACATGTCTTGCGCTATTGTGATCGTCGATTCACCTCGGACCTCTGATCACTTATATACTATGTGTCATGGACCTCCGATCGCCAATTTGTGATGCCGCTTGATCCTCTGATATGAGATTTGTGATATCGGACCTCTGCTGCCTGAAACACCAAATGCCATGCACATTGATCCTCTGATATGTGATTTTTGATATGCTCCCGGACCTCTGATATGCTCTTCTCCTTCATTTCAAAGGCAACAAAACCCTCAAACTTCAATAGGCCATATCTTCTGATCCATAAGTCCATTTCGGGACTTCCATATACCATTGGAAAGATTATTCCAAACATTATCTAATGGAGAGGGTTTGATTTAGCTTTGAGTGCTTTTTTTGCTTGGGAGATGGATTCAAACTTCACTACTCTTTTTTCAATTTGGACAACTAAAAACACATTTTGTAGTGAGTGACAACACAAGGTAAATGGTTGTAACAACTCCTGAAAGCTTCTAGAAGATGAAGCTTTAGGATTCTTTTTATTTTTCCCAAATTTCTAGAGTCAACACACCCTAACAAGGGACAAACTGTTGTTGATCAGTGCTTGTGGAGAACTGAGAAACCTTCTCCTTATCAACGTTGGTGCAGAACTGGGAAACCTGTTGCTGAACGCATGTCCCTAAAGGGCTAGGATGCGTTGGGCCTTAAAATTACTGAAATGTAGTCAAACCCAAAAACTCAGGGATTTGGAAGATTCATTCTTAGGGATTTGTGTAGGGATGATGACAAGGTGTTCATGAATGTTGATTGATCCAGTTTGTAGGCCTATTAACCATATGCGACAAAATGGCCTATAACACTTCAGAAAAAGTCTTGGGTTCAATCATAGAAAACATGGAAATCTAAGCTTGATTTGATGTCTCAACATGTTTTCTTCTTGTTTGAAACCTTGCATTTCTGTTACAAATGATTTGATTTTCAAAATGGTTCTTTTGTACATACCTCAAAGGTGCTTTCGAATGGGTCTCTACTTCCTCAACATCCTCAAATTGTTTTTTCTCTTCAAATGGTGTTCCATGCTATAACACATAGGATTTGTTGTCATAGTTAGGGGTGAGATGTGATTTATTTGGTATATGGATTATTATGAGAATGGCTTCTTCCCAATAGGTTTTTGGTATGTTCTTTCTTAAATCATAGCCCTAGGCCACTTGTTGCATTGATATATTCTGCCTTTCAACTACTCCATTCTATCGAGGAGTGTCTACAATGGTATATTGTCTCTTTATTGCATATTCATCATATAAGTCTTCAAGTTCATTTGATGTAAACTCTTCTCCTCTATTTAACAATATCCAATTTATCTTGTAACCTGTTTGGTTATCTACCAATGCTTTGAAGACCTTAAATTTCTCAAATGCATCTTATTTATCTCTTGATAAGGCTTCCCATGTTATTCTGGAAAAATCATCAATCAGTAACATAAAGCAATGCTCACCTCTAGGTGCTTCTGTTGTACAAGTTCGACACAGGTCCATGTGTGTTAGTTGAAGTGGCTTGCAGGAGATTGTTTCGCCATTTAACATGACTTGTGGATAGGGTTTTGTGGCTTGGTAATTTTGGGTAAGTCTCTTATAGCTCCCTTTTGTTGATTCTGATGATATGATCGGAGTTTAGATGCCCTAACCTTCTATGCCATAACCAACACTCGACTTGTTTTCCCAAATGTCATTCTTCACTTTCTTCCTTTAGAACATTTACATTGTTTGTTGTTCGAATTACCTTGGCCAATATCTTTCCTGTTGTAGCTAACTTTGTTTTACATTCCCGAGCCCTAAAGATGACATCATATCCTTTTTCACACATCTGACTCAGACTAAGCAAGTTATGTTCCAGTCCATCAACAAACAATACATCTTATGCCTTACCTTTTCCATTATTCAAGCTCATTATACCTTTTCCCATTATTTTCCCTGGTGCATCATTGCCAAAGCTGACATTACTAGATTTGTTTTCATTTTGGGAAGGGAAATTACTCTCATCTCTAGTCATATGCCTTGAGAAATTGTCATCTACATACCATTGATTGTTTTGGTTCTTAGATTAAAGAACAAGACCACACTTACTGATTTTATTTTGTTCCTTTTTTGTTTTCCACAACATGGGTTTCTCTATCCTATGATGACTTTGAGCTAGTGGTCTAAAGTTTTTGAGTTGACATTCATAAGATTTATGTTGAAATTTATGGCAATAGTAGCATTTGGTGACATTAGAAAGCAGGGCAAATGGATTGTTGTTCTTGCTTATGTTTTTTCTTACATTTACAAATCTGTTGTTAATTTCATTTCCTTTCTGACTTGTTGTATATGATTTGCAATTAACAACCTTTTGAACAATTTTTTTGCACAAATAACAATATCCACAGAGGAAATTTTCATACATGTGGATAGCTTGTGCTTGTGAATATAGTATCCTTGACATACGATGCTCCTTGACATATGATGTTGAAAAATGCAGCAAGAAATTCTCAATTTGATTTTTCCTTTTGATTAAATTGAGAAAAATCGAATTTCCACATCAGTAGACAACCTGGATGATGTTAACGTGTGTGACATGGCTTGTGTCACCCAATTTACTCAGTAAATTCAAGTTGGAGGAGTTAGAGTTCCGTTCTTCATGTGTGATTGCTAATTTCTAGAAATCAAGGTTAGTTATCTCAGGTTATTTTCAATTAAACTAGTTCCAACTTTTGGAGGAACTAGTGGAAGGTCAGTTAAGCAATGGGACCTCAATCAAACTCAGTGACCATCTAGTTAACTGATGAATCAACCAAAAATAGCTAGTGCGTGCAGGTAATTCGAGTTACCCAATTGAGATGAAGATTCCAAGGTAGTATAACATCAATTGTAGACTCCAAGTCTTGAGTGTATAGGTGTTGCATGTAGTTCTGATGATCAACCTAAAGGAATTTCATAATTCAATTGAAGGAAATTCCTAATAATAGGGGATAATTCCTCAAGGAATAGGGCAAGTAAATAGGAGCTCAAGCTGAGGAAAATTTTGACTAAGTCTAGCTCATAGGCCTTCAATGAGCAGAGAGATATGTTGTGCACTTGTAGGGTGAACTCAGTTGAGCAAAGAAATTGCAATACATCTCTATTCATTTGATTAATGCAAGCAGACATTAGGGATTTTAATAGATTGCTTTATCCAAATAAAAATACTTGTTGCATGTGTGTTATTTCTTCTTGCATGTTTGAGATTTTTATTCTAAATTGTGAATTAATGTCCGCAAAGCAATACTGTAGGTTTTAGTCTTGTGATTTTGATTAAAAATTTATGAGAAGTTGCAAATATATAACCTAATTTCTACATGGTATCATAGTTGGATTCACACTAGAGCAGAAAATTCGAAGTTGTTTCTCAAAGGTTCGAATTTGAAGATTAGTGTAGTGGGATTTATTCATAGTTGAAGAAGGCCTTCAATGGATTAAGGCTAGAGTATGCCTTGGAAGGCACCTCTAATTTTGTTGCATGGAAGGACCACATGGATGCGGTATTTGATGACAATGGGTTGCTAGAATACATCAAGTTAGATGTTTCAAAACCACAAGCATCTGATGCCACGAACCTTTCTCAATGGAAGAAAGATGTAGCCATGGCAAGGAGAATAATCTTGGAGTGAGTACGGGATAATATTGTCTCGAATCTCCATGGAAAAGAAACTTTGTTCACGATGTGGAAAACACTGAAAAAATTATTCGATAATAGTAGTGACCATAGGAAGCTGACCCTCAAGGATAAACTTTGAAGTATAAAGATGCATAAGAATGACACCATTCCAGAATACCTGAGCAAGTTTACACTATGTCATGATGAACTTGACAGGGTCTATGTTAATGTCCTTGAAGAATACTTGGTAAACCTAGCCCTTTTGGGCCTTCCCAAGAGTTGGCATAACTATCAAGATTTAGTGCATGGGAGGGAGAAAATACCGAGTTGGGAGCACTTATGGTATGATTTGGTATAAGAGGAAATAAGGTAGAATACCAGAGATGAGACTTCATCCAAGGGTGAGGATGAAGAAAACTTTGCATTGGATGGAAGGAAAAGAAGGGAAAAGGGAAGAAATCCCAATCCAAACTAGAATTTAGTCAAGGGGGCAAGAAGAAAGATTTGTCAAAAATTAAATGCTTCCATTGTCATGAATTTGGACACTATGCCACAAAGTGTCCACACAAGAAGGCAAGGAAGAAGACCTCAAGAGGAGCAGCAGATGAAGCTTTGGCTTCATAGTTCAAGCTTGACTTTAACCTCATTCCATGCATGGCCAACATATTGATGGGGAGCGTGTGGTACTTGGACACAGGTGCATCATTCCACATAACGGGAAATAGATATTTTTTCAGTGACCTAGAGGATAAATATTTGCAAATGTACATCAAGATGGGGGACAACGGAAGGTATAGCACGATCGAGATTGGTACAGCCACCTTTCAGAGGGAGTCAGGCTCCCCCCTCAGACTCAAGGATGTCATGTTCATTTTGGGCCTAAAGAAAAATCTCGTCTCTGTTGCATTTTTGGAAGACTATGGTTATGATGTGATCTTCAGAAAATGAAAGGAATTCCTGAGATACATAACCACGAGACATGTGAAGTAGATCGGCATTTGTGTGAAAAACGTGTAAAAGCTAGATGTGGAGGATTTTGTTTCATTGAGCACAAAGGCAGAGAAGGTGCAGAGCTGCAATGTTAGTAAACTTTGGCATAGAAGACATGGCCATTTGCATCATGGTGCTTTGAAGATCATGCAACAGATAACCACATTCTTCCCCAAAGGAGCACTTGAGTAGTAGGATGTATGCAAAGGATTTACCTTGGGGAAGTACACAAAAGCCACATTCCATGGTTGGGACAACAAAGCACATGCAGTCATGGAAAGGATCCACTCTAATGTCTATGGACCTTTCTTGACAGCCTCTAGTGCCAAGCACAAATATTTTGTCATTTTTATTGATGACTTCTCATGAAAGTGTTGGATCTTCTTCATGCATAAGAAGGATGAGACACTCTCCAAGTTTGTATAATTCAAGGCATTGGTTGAGAAAGAAATGGGCAAGAAGGTGAAGGCTCTTAGGAGAAATAATGGAGGTGAGTACGTGTCAAATGAATTTACAAATTTCTATGAAAAAGAAGGCATTTGACAAGAGTTGACAATACCCCACAACCCACAGTAGAATGGGGTGGCTGAGAGGAAGAACTGTAGCATTGTGGGAGCATTGACAGTGATGTTGCATGATCAAGGCCTACCTGCACCATTTATGGGTTGAGGCAAGCAACACAACAATCTATTTGCAGAACCAAAGTCCTCATTAGATTTTGGGCATGATTACACCAAAGGAGGCTTTCTCGAGGAGAATTTTGGATGTGTTGCACTTCAAGATTTTTGGAGCCACCATTTATTGCCATGTCTCTAAAGAATAAAGGAAGAAGCTAGAGCCTACAATAGAATTGGGGGTATTGATCTATACTTGATCATAGCGATCACGGGAGTCAAGCAGAAACTAGGGTTTCCGTAGCTACCTGCTACGGCAGGCTCCTACACAGCGGTGACCATTTCTGACGGAGGCAGAACGCAGGCCGGGGCCCAAGGCTTGCGCTGAGCGTTCCCATGAGTACCCCTCAGGGGGTTGGAGAGGCGACCTCTCCGAGAAGCAATAGATAGAAAGGACCCATTGGCAGTTCAGGAGAGGAGGCGGCATATACGGAAGGAAATACAGAGGAAAAACAGCAGAAGAAGAATGAGCAGGCACAGCAAGACAAGCCACAAGTCAGTTCATCCACATGCAAGCCAGTAGCTACCCACAGGCCAGAGGTGGAGCTACCCAGTCATCGTATCAACGCACGAATACAATATATGAGAGACCATGCTCTCATAGGCAAATTTATTGGCTTTTGGCCCACTGAGAAAGCCTTGCGAACATGGATCGACGTCAAATGGCGACCAAAGGGACAAATAACCCTACTTCTAGGGCCAAAAGGGTTTTTTACCGCTATCTTCAATTGCTTGGAAGACCGAAACAAGGTCTTTGATGGGGGACCTTACTTCTTTAATTCCGCTGGGCTTTTTCTGAGAGAATGGGTAGCTCGTTTCAACCCAGACAAGGAAGATCTGAGCTGGGCACCGGTCTGGATCAGATTGTATTACCATGGGAATATTGGGAGGAGAAGTCCCTAAAAGCCATTGACGCAGTCCTAGGGAAATTTTTCAAGGTAGCAGAAGAAACAAAGACAATAAGACATACCTCTCATGCCTCCTATGCCAAGATCTGCGTTTATATGGATCTGAAACAGCCTCTGCCTGATACGATACGTCTTTTTCATGAAGATCAAGATTGGATTCAATTAATTGACTACGAGCATGTCCCTTTTAGGTGTAGGAAATGTCATGCTTTAGGACATCTATTTAGAGATTTTCCTCTAAACATTAAACCCACAGTTCCAGTCAACCAGGAACAACAGTCTTCTGATGGATTCACCAAGGTAACAAATCGAAGAAGAGGAAACAGAAAATCTACTGCACCTCCTAAGACATCATCAGAGGAACCCTCAAAACCCTCTACAAGCAATAGTTTTGCAGTCCTAGCCAAGGATGATTCGCAGGACCCGCCAATCTCCAAGACAGATAAAGGAAAAGCTAAGCAGGCAACGGCAACAGGCAAACAACCGGAAGCAGGGGAAAAGGATACAGTTCAAGGCAGCGATAAGAACGAATCTGTCCCAGAAATATGGAGCATACCGGATATGGAAATAGACAACACCAATGTTAGCGCGAGCAAAGAGAAAGAAGTGGATGGAAGCTATAAAGAACCACACTTCATGGAAGAAGGTACATAATCAATAGACATTGGTGAACTAGACATCTTAGGTCTGGAACAAGCTTGCAAAACAGGTAACTTCGATAAAATACCTGACAAAAGAGTGGAAAATCTAGTAGAAGTTGTCAACAAATCTAAAAAAAAATATTCATTAGGGGTTCAAATTGGCAGTCAATGGGATGGAAAGTTCATCACCAAAGACAGTAAAAAGTGAGGAAGGAAAACCACCTTAGAAAGAACCATCAAGATTGGAGAGGTCTTGGTTGAGTCAGGCAGATATGCCAAACTAACCAAGTATTTTAATACTGACCCTAAACCATCTCAATGAAGCTGATTTCATGGAATATTCGAGGGCTTAACTGCCCAAGGAAAGTAAGACTTCTAAAAAACATGTTAATGGAGGAAAAGCCAGCAATTCTTTTTTTGCAGGAGACAAAATGCAATTCGACTTTTTTGGAAAAAATAGCACCTAAAGCATGGCCAGGGGGTTTAGTAACGGCTGTGGACGCTCAGGGAGCCTCAGGGGGACTTGCAGTGCTCTGGGACGCAAGAAGGATCCACCTAGAAGACATACATGCAAACAAACACTTCATTCAAGCAACCTTCCACCTACTTGGGACGAATATCTATGGCCATCTAACAAATGTTTGCTTCCCGCAAGAAACTCAACTCAAGGAGGAAATCCTAGATGTGTTAATGCAGCTAAACGCAGATAGGACATATCTGCTCTGGGTATCAGGGGGAGATTTCAATATGATTGCGTCAATGGAGGAAAATAAAGGAGGAAGATGCAGAGTTAACAGGGATGGCTCAATATTGAAAGACTTTATTCAAAACAATTGGCTCATCGACCTGCCCACAACAAATGGCCTCTACACCTGGAGCAATAAAAGAGATGATCCACAGCAAATAGCCTCGCATCTGGATCGATTTTTAATTTTAGACAATGCGGTACACATAGGGGGTGAATTTACCGTCTCCATCCTCCCATATTCGGGATTAGATCATTGGCCCATTGCTCTGCATTGGAACAGGCCAGGTAACAATACTCGACGTCCCTTCAGGTTCGAAGCATTCTGGTTAACTCATCCAGAATTCCATGAATTCATTAGAGGCACATGGCAAAACTTCAATCCAACTGAAGATTCAAAAATGTATAGGTTTCAAAGGAAGCTGAAGTATCTCAAAGAGGAAATAAAACGCTGGAACAAATCCACGTTCGGCAACATCTTCAAAGAAAAGGAAATCCTCAATAAAGAAATGAAAGTGATTTAGCAAAAAATGATCTCTAAGGGACGAACGGGAGAGCTAACTCAAAAGGAGCAAGACACGGAAAAAAAAACTCCTAGAACGAGACCTACAGGAGGAAATACTATGGAGGCAAAAATCAAGGGTCAGATGGCTGAAGGAGGGGGAGAAGAACACAAAGTCTTTTCACAAAACTACAGTCCAAAGAAGAATGAGCAACCAAATCTCTTATGTCAAGGATGCACAGGGCACCAAAATTGAAACTCATGAAGGAATAGAAAAGGAATTCCTCAACTACTTCAAGAAAATGAACCAAGAACCCAATATAAACAGGAAAAAGGCGATCGATAAAATCATTAGACATATACCTAGACTAATCACTGAATACCACAACACTCTTCTCCTCAAACCTATAAGTCTTCAAGAGGTTGAAACAGCAGTGAATCTACTAAAAGCAGGAAAAGCACCTGGACCAGATGGATTCACTTCAAATTTTTTCCAACACTTTTGGGAAATGATCAAATGGGAAGTTTGGCAGGTAGTGGAAGAATCACGAACTCTAAGATGGATGTACAAGGGTATGAATGCAACATTTATTGCATTGATCCCCAAGGCAGAGGATTCACCTTCACCAGACAAGTACAGACCAATAGCACTATGAAACATAATATACAAGATCGTCTCCAAGGTTGTTGCTCTTCGACTGAAACCCTTGCTGCCCCTCATCATCTCTCCAGAACAATCCGGATACGTAGAGGGAAGACAGATTACGGATGGGATAATCTTAACCCATGAAATAATTCATTCTCTTAAGCAAGCAAAAAAACCAGGTATGTTACTCAAAATTGATTTATCCAAAGCTTTTGATAGTATAAGCTAGGAATATATGCAAACAATCCTCAAAGCTTTTGGTTTTGCTCCTTCATGGGTCAGATGGATAAGCAATCTAATTTCCTCCTCATTCTTCTCTATCCCCATCAATGGTATCCCCTCCTCCACCTTCCGACCTTCCCGAGGAATTAGACAAGGAGATCCTCTTTTGCCATTCATGTTTGTCATCATGGCTGAAGGACAAGGACGCAGCATTAATTCACTATCCTCTCCCGCAAAATTAAAGTTATTTCTCTCCCCCAAGCTCCTACCGTCTCTCACCAGCAATTCGTAGATGACAATGTGTTATTCGGCCATCCCTCAGTTCAAGAAGCTCGATCTTTTAATGCTCTTCTCAATAATTTTTCTCTAGCCTCAGGCGCCCTTATAAATAGAGTTAAATCCCAGCTCTTCTTTTTCAATACGCCACCTACGACCCAAAGAGCTATTGCGCGAATCCTAGGCTTCTCCATAGCGTCTCTGCCTTCCAAATATTTAGGGGCTCCTTTAATCGCATCTGCGCTCAAGAACGCCTCTTGGACCGACCTGTTAGAAAAACTGGAAGCCAGACTCTTCCTCTGGACCCATAGAGCCCTCAACATGGCTAGTAGAATTGTACTAATCAAAGCAGTTCTTCAGTCCATGCCGCTATATTTGTTCTCCATCATGGCAACACCGAAATGGGTACTTAAAGCTATCCAACAGCTGCAGCACAATTTCCTCTGGGGAAGCTCAGGACCAAATCGAAAATGGGCCCTGGTTAATTGGGAGAAGGCCTGTCTCCCTAAAAACGCAGGAGGTATTGGACTAAGAGATCCAGAACACAACAACATAATAATGGGCGCAAAAATATGGTGGAAATGGCTCTTCAATCCTGGCACACCTTGGGCCACCCTATGGACAGCGAAATATGCCAGAAACCTGCCCTTGGAGGAGCGACTCAGAATGTCCGAAGTTAGCAAAGGCTCAGTAATATGGAACTCAGCCATCAAACACAAAGAGATAATTCAACAGCATAGTTTTTGGGAGGTGCGAGATGGATGTACAGCTAGGTTCTGGGGAGACTCATGGCAGCAACTCCCAAACCTTAAAAGTATAATACAGGGCATACCAGATCGAGATATAAACCAAATGGATAAAGTAAACCAATACTAGAGACCACAAAATGAAGAAGATCACAGGGAGTGGCTGGAAGCGCGCACCATCTTACTGACAAGCCCGGAGCAAATACAACTCTCTTTATCAGTAGAACTTCAAAAACGAAAAATTCTAAAGATGGCAGGTAGGGATGTGCTCAGATGGGGATATGAAGAAAAGGGCACTTTCACAACTAAAGAGGCTTACAAACTTATCATAAAAGACCGAGCAATTAAAGACAAATTATGGGACAAAATATGGAGCCCGCCCATCTGGCCGAAGGTTTCAACTTTTCTATGGCTCCTGGCACATAATAAAATTCTCACCTGGGATAATCTCAGAAAAAGGAACTTTGCTGGTTGATCCAGGTGGATGTTGGTGGCCACCCACCTATCCCATTTGGACCCCCACAATTGTCTCTTTCAGCATTTTCAGTTTCCTTAATTGTAGCACAACTTACTATTTTTAG
>APFE030500816.1:3180-19429 GCA_000404065.3 Pinus taeda | reverse complement strand
TTTCCGCTGCATCTCTTTATTTATGGTTATCGCATCTCTGTATTTATGGTTATCTCTGTAATCTATTGCGTTCCTATTTAAATCTGGATCACTGGTCCATCAATCTGCCTCAATTGCAAACGGGAAGAGGAGTCGTCTCTACACCTAATGCAAACCTGCCCGCTAGGAAGACAACTCTGGGAAAAGGTTACATTCCGTTGTCGGAAGGAAGGTCGAGTGATGGGGGACCTAAAGAGTACTCTCCGCAACTGGGCCCAAAATCCATATCAGAGTAGCATTCTAAACACTCTCTGGCAAATTACACCAGGGCTATTGATGTGGAATATATGGAAGGAGAGAAACCGACGGATATTTAAAAACCAAGCAATGACAATGGAGCAGGTATGGAAAATGATGCATAAAAACATTCAAGAAACTTTGTCTATTAAAGGCTGGTCACAGGAGGATTTTCCTTCTACTACACAGGAACAAGCTATATGGAGCAACTGGCAGATCCAATTACAAAGTTCGAATTCTTCCAAAGAAAATTCATCCAAGCATCAAGAGTCCTCTACCTATTGGACACCTCCTCCCATTAATGTATTCCAACTCAACTTTGATGGGGCATCGAAAGGGAATCCTGGAAGCACAGGCTACGGTGGAATAATAAGAAATCATCAAGGTCACCCTCTCATCACCTTCTTTGGCTCAATTGGTTGGAATACTAATACTGCAGCAGAACTGGAAGGACTATGGCGAGGGCTTAACATAGCACAAGTACATCAGCTCATCCCTCTTATTGTGGAAGGGGACTCTCAAATCATCATCAATATAGCCTCAAAACTACAACAGGGCTCAGCAGTTCACAAGGTAAGCAGCAGTTGGAGAATGACCACCAGACTTGAGCGTCTTCAACAATGGCTAGGCAGTAATGCGGCTATATCCTTCAAGCATATCAGAAGAGAAGGGAACAAACTGGCAGACTTCCTTGCTAATTTCGGAGTGGACAGGGGAAAGGAGTTCTTTGAAGGGCCTCTACAAGGCATAGCCTCAGAGACAGAAATTTCCACCTTTCAATCCATATTATCAAGAGATATGCAAGCAAGGGAAGCATCACACCCGGATGCGGGTGAATTCATTAGCTTTTAATGATCACTGAGATGAAGCCACGCGCAGATAGCAGCTGGCAGGTGGCGGAGGACGAGTCTCGGGTTTATAGCCTAGGTGAGGCGAAAGGCATTTACTGCAATTCAATTTCGCTGCACTCCCCAAGTACGCAGACGGAGGAGGTTGGCTTGACAAGCCAGGGAATGATGGCGGTCACTTTGGTGCTTTTATGGCATCCAGATGCAAGCATATCCACAGGGAAAGACGCAGCGGATGGTCTGTATAGGCTCAAAGTCAGTAGCAGGGGAGATTCATGGTGGTCTGGCTCGCGAGGGAAGCTGCAGCCCCTCAGGAGAAGTCACCCTGGCCTCGCTCTCGGTTGCTGAAGGTAAGCGCAACGCACTCCCTCTCTGTTTCCACAATTGAAGTTTGGCGTCTTAAACCCGATAGCAGTCCCTCCTGGGCTTATAATCCTGTTGTAGTGGTCTGGGTGAGGGACGGGCTTCCTATAGAGGCAAACAAGCACAATTGGGTGGCGAATTTGGTTGCTGGTGGGTTAAAAACTGGGGTCTCTTTTTCTTCTGGCTGGTCCTCGGTCTGGCATATTGCCAATTTTCTGCCTTTGTTCCTTCATTCTCTGTCTTTGAGTGGGTATTTCAGGCAGAACCTAGTGCCAATGGCTCCTCGCCTCAGAGAAACTCCCAGGAGAGGACGCAATTCGGGTCTTAGGGGAGGGTCGGGAGGACGAGGCCATCCTACTCCTCAACGCATTTCTACGCTCGCCATAGCCTATCCAACCTCCCAAGCCTTTGAAGAGTCTGGCTCTTCGATAAACAACTCAGTGCAGACAGCCAAATTCTGTTTCAAAAGCTGGTTGAACAAACCGCTTGTCACAGCTATGGTTACTGTCATATTCTTGGAAGAGGAGGAGGAACAAGTTAGCCCGGAGACCTCTACGAAGGAACACTCTCCCACTCCTATAGACAATTCGTCGCAGGAGGAGGATCTCATCAGTGCAGAGTCAGATTCAAAGGACCAGTCTCTTTCTCCCATGGTCAATTCAGTACAGAGTCAGTTGGAGGAACACAGTATTAATCCTCCTGAAGACGGGATGGAAGGGGAGTCTCAAGGTATCGTCAGAACTCCGTAGGTCTCGGCTTAGTCAAGTAAGATGCACCAGTGGCCAGATAACACCTACCCCAATATTCTGCATCTCAGGCTCCCCCCAAGAGTAAAGCCAACGGATGTCGAAGATGGTGTGTTGGTCACTTGGGAGCGTGTCTCGGACGAGGAGAAGGATCAAGGCCCTGATGAACCCAAGTAAATGTCAACACAGTGTTTGAAGCTTCAAGGAAGTCACTCGGCATTTTGGTTTTTCAGTTTTTTGTTGATTCAGTACCACGTCGTTGGGCAAGGCGACATACAGCTAGCGGCCAACCGGAGGCAAGAATTTTTGAGATTTTTGGCTAAAAGCCCAGTTATTATCATGCTTCTACTTTGTAATCTGGATTTTAGCTTTTTTTAGTACTGCTCTAGCTCCACAAGATATGTTCATAAGCTGTAAGAGCAGAAGGAACAGTCAGTTTAGTCATGTTTTCTTGACAGAGAGATGTCCAAGGCTCTCTCAGAGGTTAAATCCTCTCTGTAAATATCTTTTTGTTTTTTAATATCAATAGAATAGACTTTACTCAAAAAAAAAAAAAAAAAAAAAATAGAATTGGGGGTATTTGTGGGTTACACAAAAAATCCCCATAACTACTTTGTGTACTTTCTATCCCTCAGAATGATAGTTGTGCGAAGGGATGTAAAATTTGACGAAGATAAATCCATGCGATGCTCTCTTGAGAGGGAACTTCAGATCCCACCACAAGAGGAGCCTTTAGCTCTAAAGGAGGAACCTCAAGAAGTTGTGGAGTAGCCATAAGTTTAGGAGTGGAGAGTGGAGAAATCCACTCAAGCATAACCATCCAGAGCTGATAGGAAAAGGACTAGTGAAGATGACATACTTGTGCAAGATGCGAGGGAGAATTTGGGTGCTCCTTCAAATCAACACAGATATAGAAGGTGACCAGATCGGTGCACTAGCTACATGGCTCTAAAGACTGAAATTATAGAGACTGATCCATCCTCTTTCGAGGAAGCAGTAGAGAAAATTGTATGGGTTGATGCAATAGTGGAGGAATATGAATCCATTGTAAAGAACAGTGTTTGGGAAGTGGTCCCAAGACTGGAAAATAAATCAGTTGTGGGTTTGAGATGGACCTTTAAGGTAAAGCATGCAGCAGATGGAAGCATAGAAAAGCACAAGGCCATATTTGTGGCCAAGGGGCACTCTCATGTTGAGGGGATTGACTATGAGGAGACCTTTGCTCTTGTAGCAAGGTACTCATCCATCAGATCAATTCTTTCTTTGGATGCAGAGATGGGGTGTCAAATCCACCAGATGGGTGTAAAAACAACACTCCTCGATGGAGTTATTGAGGAGGAGCTATACATCGACCAACTAGAAGGCTTCAAGACTTTTGATCGGGAGTTATGCAGACTCAAGTGAGTGTTGTACAATCTCAAGTAAGCACCCCGTGCTTGGCACACTAGGACCGATAGCCATCTCACCAGTTTGGGCTTCACCAAAAATGAAGCAGATGCAAACCTCTATCACATCTGGGTAGAAGGTAAATTGTTGATTACTGTCTTATATGTCGATGACTTGATTTTAACTGGTGATGAGAATTTGATCAAATCTTGCAAGGAGGACATTGCAATAGAATTTGAAATGAAGGACATGGGTCTCATGCACTAATTCCTAGGATTGGAAGTATGGCAAGGAAATGGGGAACTGTTTGTCTCTCAGGGCAAGTGTGTCAACGAGATACTTTAGAGATTTCACATGGAGAGTTGCAAAGTAGAGACACCTTTAGCGACCAACTGGAGGAAGGAGGATGCCACTTCAGGTGAGGAAGTGGATGCTACTGTTTGTCGGAAGTTGGTGGGTTCACTAATGTATATATGTGTTATGCAGTCAACCAGCTAATCCAAGTTATGGTTAGGCCAACCAAATTATTTTGGAGGGTAACTAACCATGTTCTAGAGTACCTCAGAGGCACTACCCAGTTTGGAATATGGTACAAATAGACAGAGGGAGTGAAACAGTGTGGCTTCATAGATTTAGATTGGGTTGGGGAGTCCATCAGACCGAAACAGTACATCAGGTGGAATTTTCAGTGTTGGGTCTACAATTGTTTCCTGGTATAACAGGAATCAAAGATCTGTGGCACTCTGTAATGTCCCTCCCTTAATAATAAATTAATAAATAATATCCCATAAGTATTACCATAAAATAATAAATCAATGATATTAAAAAATACATAAAAATTACAAGAATAAAACAATAATATAAATAATAATAAAAATAAAAATAGTAATAAATAATAAATAACCATACTAAAGCTCCAAATAAAAATAAATAGAAATAAAGCAAGAAAACGGTAAAAAAATCAGTAAAGCTATCAAAATGAAATAAAACAAGAAAGCAATAAAGTTGCATGTAGACACATGGAGTGTGTGCATGTGGTTCCCTTCCAATGTTTGCTCTATTTATTAGATGGTGAGGAGGATGGGAGGCATTCCATAATTCCAAGATTCTATCATTCATTCTCTTGGGAGAATAATGTTCTAAGACAGAGGATTCACTAGCAATAGTACGTTGATTGAGGGCTCGGGGGTGGCCAGTTGTAGCAAGACCCTGCGCAATTGAGCCTATGGTTGGGTGGAGAGTCGTCCCCAAAACCTTGTTGCAGTAAGCAAACTTCAACCACAAGTAAGTGCTACTCATAGTTTGAACTTGATGTTAATCAGTTGATTAATTACATGTTTATTTTGGGTTGTTACATATGGTATCAGAGGGGGTTTCAACTCTGTTGGACCTTTTAGATTTCTATATTCTTGTCCACTAATGATTATAAATTATATTTATTTTTTTATTCAAAATATAATTCAAGTTTTATTTTGAACACACTCTGTATCTCTCAGTCTTTCACATGTTTTGTGTTTCTACATTTAATTTTTCGGAAATTTGATGTAACAAGAGCGATGTTTGACCATGACCATGAAATTTTGCTTCTGCTCTGTTTGAAGTCTTTATGGGTAAATTTTGGATCTTTGCTTTATTGAACTTCATGTTTTGTGAAACTTAGTTGGTTTCCTTGTAGTAGTACTCTGTTTGAAGGCTTGTTTCGTACTTTAACTGTCTGCGCCATTCTCGAACTTTGAATTTACTAAATAGTAACTGGTTTTCTTGAAATCCTTGATTATGTTAACTACTTTTATTGTGAAAAACACTTGTTCTCCATTGAAACTCTATTATTTTTCAGATTGATATTAATTGTGATGTGGATTGATGGAAACTATCTATTTTTTTCTAAATACACCTAAGAATTAGCATCCCACACAAAGTGTGAGATCTCTAGGCTCGAAATTTTTTTGAGCTTCTTCAGCGAAATGTTTATGCATTTTCTTTTCGGCTTCATTTTTTGTGAGCAGTCGTGTTTCGAGGGAGTTAAAAAAAATAAAATAAATAAATAATAAATTAAAATTAAAAAAAATTAAAAAATAAAAATAAAAAAAATCGCTCTTTGAGCTTTCTATTTTACGTATTACTGTAATAATTTAATGATGAAGAAAGTTTCGAAGCCATTCATAGATCATGGGTATCTGGCTACCTAGCATTGGTTGTTACAACCAGTTTATTTAAAACATGACTCTTAAAATCGTTGAATATTTACTTTAGTTGCATTAAATATTTATATGGTTGGAAGAATGTAACTAATGTAATATGTTTGAGTTATACCACCTCTTAGGAAGGCTATCAAATGAGCTTGTTCCTACAGGGGCTACGAATCTCTACATGCTTCCAAAACATATCAACTATGGGAATTATTAGATGACATAACTATCTTTGTTGCTAAGTGTTATGGTATATTTAGCCCTATTTTCTAAAATATTAACCGAACAGAACGTTGAACTTCCCGAACCTTTACTCTTTAACGAATCATAGTGTAAATCCGATTCAAGGACTACGTGCTAGTGGCACCGAGTGATTTGCAGAGGAATAACATTAAATCCTAAAATTTAGGTTAACAAAAGTTCTTGGATCTCGTCGCATTAAACTAAAGTAGATTTTCCAAGATTCATCAAATGCATTTTTAAATATTTTTCTTTATGATTGTGACGTTGGTAATTCTTAAAAAAAAAATGGAGTGTGTCGAACGAATTAAGAAACCATCACCAAATTTATATAATAATGTAATTTGTTTTTAATAAAAATAATGTAATTTTTTTTTTTTGCAGAAACGGATAATGGATATATTAGATACTTGGCCTTAATGCCAAAGAGCGGATTACAAAAGGTGAGTCTAATTCCAGGAGTGCCGCACAATCTTGCAAGGCCATGGCATTTATGCTTAGCTCACATCTCTTTTTCGCGGCTACTATGTGGTCAATTTCAGAGATTTTCCCAAGATTGTGGATACATACAAACTGATTTAACAATAGGCAATAAAACATGACAGCTTTCTAAATTAAGGAATTGGTTCCCATATTTCTTGTCTGCCTCTAAGCAAGGTTCCAGCTATAAGAAGGGCTACTTTGTTAGCTTCAATGTCCGCCTCCTTATTATTGGCTCTCAACATGTGGTAGAAATTCAAATTTTGGAATGAGTCTCCAAGGTCTGTAATTTTGTAGATCAGCCTTGCAAGCCTTAGGTCTGTTGGCTTAGAATGTGTCACCATAGTGTTAATGATAACCTAAGAGTCCCAAATAACATTAGCCTCCCTGATGTTCAACACTTTCAACATCTTGAGACCTTGGAAAAGAGCCAAAGCCTCAGCTTGAATGCTAGAAGCGATGCCCAAACCCCAGGCGAAACTGTGGATCCTTATGCAATCTGGATTCAATATGACTCCTCTAGCGCCAGCTCTTCCAGGATTTCCCTTTGCAGCCCCATCAAAAAATAGAAAGTGACTCTGATGATTTGTAATCCATCTCTGGAACTCTTTTTCTGTAGCCCTTATTTTCCATTCTTTTGGGAGGGAGATACTCTTTGCAATTTTTTGGAACTGAAGATCGAGAGAAGAGCCTCAATTTATATCTTGCTGGCTGAGACTTAAATCGTCTTTATGATCTCTCAGACACTCTTTTAACTGGCATTTAACCTTAACTACCACAAGCTTGGCATCTTGTTCGCAGTTTTTGAAGATCCTTTTATTTTGCTCAAGCCAAACCTGCCAACAGATTATTTTAGGAAGAGTAGAACAAGTAGCTTTGATAATTTTATTTTTTGGAGGAGGACCAGGATACCTTTGCAGCCATTTAGCAAAAAAAAAATCAGGAATGGAGGAAGGCAAAGCGAAGCTTGAACTCAAAGTTCCCAGCAGCTCGATCCAAATCTCCAATGTGAAGGTGCATTCAAGCATCAAATGAGTTACGCTTTCCTAGTTTACCTTACAAAGGCTGCACCTTGAAGGCTCGTGGAAACCTCGCTTCTGAAGATTGTCATCTGTCAAGATTTTGGAGTGGCATAATAGCCAGTTGAAGAAGTCAATTTTTGGCAAAGAGGGGTAATGCCATATCCCTTTCCATGGCTCTAGATTCGTGGCCACATGAGGGCGCTCACACAGCTTGGCGTATCCTTGAGCTACGGTGTATCCACCAGCCTGCACACCCCAACCTCTTGAATCCCAATTTTGAGCTAGAGTTGGAGCCAATCTGTGGAGCTTGGAGAGCAGGGCCTCATGCTCCATAGACAAATCTGGGGGCGTTTCAAGATTCCAGCCAGCCCAACGTGAATTCTGCTAGACGGAAATGTCCCAGAGGGAACGCAAACTAACCTCATTCATCCATTTACACAGCGCTTGAAGAGAGCGACAGTCTCCCAGCGGCTCATTATTCATTATTTTGTCTGTCCAAATGTTGATCCTTTTTCCATTACCAGGAACCCAGTAGGCATGAGCATTGATAAGAGGACAGGCTATGATGCAGAGCTTCAGAAAGGGCATATTTGGAAACGTCAAAGGGTGATCGAGATAGCAGGAGTGCTGGCCTTTGAAGTATTTTTTCCAAGGAGCTAATTGCGCCCAGCCAGGGTTAGGTGCAATAATTCTCCATATAATCTTAGCTCCCATTGCAATATTATGATAACCAATATTTTTGAAATTCAAGCCTCCTTGCAACAACGGTTTGGAGATGGATTCCCAGTTGACTAGCAGAATCTTTTTCTCATTCTGCTTGCCCCCCTTCCCAAAAAAAATTCGAATGATCTCCTCCATTTTTCTGAGAATACCAGTGGGAGCAAGAAGGACAGAAAATTGAAATCAGGGAAGACTGTCAAGGACTGATTTGATGAGAACAAACTTACCAACAATGTTAAGCTAGGAAAAGCCCCAGGCAAGCAACTTGTTCTTGAATTTATCCAATTGAGGGAGCCAATCTCTGCTAAAGGCTCTTTTGAGAAATACAAGGAGACCTAAGTACTTGAAGGAAGTCCAATTTGAGGAGGTGGCGAAACCAAAGGTTCTGGAAATGGAGTTGAGCAAGCTGGAAGTGGTGTTCCAACAATAGATATGGCATTTTCCATTGTTTAGACTGCTTCCCGAAACCATACAAAACTCATCCAGAGCTCCTTTAAATCTGGAGGCCATAAGCACAGAAGCAGCTCCTAATAACAACATGTCATCCGCAAAGAGGGCATGATTTATGTTTTTAACACCTCTTGCTATGTAGAGCCCAACGATTTCCTGATCCATCTTTTTTTTGTCTAAATAAAAACTGAGGACAAAGGCTTGAAGAACAAATAGAAGGGGTGAGAGAGGGCACCCCTGCCTAAGCCCTCTTGTGGCTTTGAAAAAGTCAGCAGCGCTGCCATTTACTAATGGGGCAATCCAAGGCTCCGAAATGCAAGCCCGAATCGAATTTATAAATTTCTCATAAAATCCAAGCTTATGTAAGACTTTCAATAGAAAACTATGCCTAAATCTATCGAATGCATTTGCTAAATCAAGTTTAACAACCATACCTTTTTCATTGCAACTCATGCTTGAGTGGATTGCCTCTTGGACCAGAATGATATTGTCCACAATCTGTCTACCTTGAATGACTCCTCCTTAGCTTTCCGGTATGATTTTGGGGAGGATGAGCTTCAGTCTATTAGTGATGACTTTGGTAATCAATTTGTAAGCAATATTTCAAAGCGAAATCGAGCAAAACTTGTTGAAGGAGTTGGCTCCTTTCTCTTTGGGGATGAGAGCAAGAAAAGCAGATTTCGTGTTGCCTCCGATTTTCTGGCAAACTTGGGACTTAAGAACCATTTTGTAAAGATATTTTTCCACAATCGAACAACAAGTTTGGAGGAATCTGGCTGAGAATCCATCCGACCCAAGGGCTTTGTCTGGTACATGGCAAAGAGGGCATCCTTGACTTTGTTCTTGGTGACTTTAGCTTCAAGAAGGTGGTTCATTTCAACAGTAATCAAGGATGGGACCACATCCATCATATTAGAGTTTTGGTCCATATTTATATCTTCACTATACATGCTTTTAAAGTGAAGGGAGGCTGCTTTTTTGATGCTTGCATTATCCTTGTGAATTATAGTGCCATCTTTGATTTCGGTAATGGAGTTGGTACATTTCCTTACCTGAGCTTGTTTATGAAAGAAGGAAGAGTTCCTGTCCCATGATTTAAGCCAAAGACTACGTGACTTAAGTCTCTAGTACTCTTCCTCAGCTAGATAAGCCTTGTGATAGTTTTGCTGGAGCTAGGCTTCTTTATCTAGAGTCTCTTTTGTTATGTCAGTTGTTTCAGCTTGGAGATGGTGAATTTCCAGAGTGCGTTGAATTTTTTCCTTTCATTGACTAGATTGGGCAGCGATTTGGCCCAACTTTTCAAAGCCCTTTTCACTCTTCTGAGCTTCTCCTCCCAAACGAAAAAGGGGGAGCCTTTGACCAACTGCAACCAGATGCCCTTAACTAATTGCATGAAGTTCGATTCCTTAGCCTAGAGCGGGCTAAATCTAAAGGGAATTGGTCTGAGATCAATTTGAAACACTAGTTCCAACTTGATGGGTTTATGATCATAAGTGTTGCAAGGGAGAATGTGGACTCTAGCCTCTAATCCAAGCAGAAGAAAAGAGCTTTGAAGAAATAATCTGTCCAACCTAGCAGCAATGTGGCTAGAACCAATTCTTTTATTAGTCTAAGTGTACTTACCAGAGATTGACTTGATGTCCAGCAGATCCCAGTCCTGCATAAGGTCCTCTGCCCATTTCCTTGCCGGATCTCAAACAATCTTGCCTCCTCTCTTGTCTGCTGATAAGAGAGTGAGATTTAGATCTCCTGCAATGATTGTATTCTCAAGGTTAACGAGGTCTGCTTGGTTTCTTATGGATTCCCTGCAGGCCTTTTTTTCCCAGCATTCACATACACATTGAAGAGACTAATAATCTCTTTTGAGTCTAAATGCTGCAATTTTAAGAACAGCCAGTGAGAGTTGAGGGTCTCAAAAATAACTGAGAATTTGCTAGTGTTCCAAAGAGTGCCCAACCCACCGGAAGCCCCTTGGGCTGAGATTGCTTTCGCCTCACATTTATTCCAGAGTTTCTTACTTGCCTGAAGGAAGACAGAGTCCTCCTGTTTGGTCTCCTAGATGAGGAGTATGTCAAAAGCTTCTGTTCTTATTAAAATTATGATGGCTTCTTCTTTGGTTCTGCTCCCCATACCTCTACAATTCCAGGAGACAATCTTCATCATTTGTATTTTTGGTTGCCTCCCTTGGAGCCTTGGGGTTGGTTTCTCGCCATCTTTGGTTTTGACGCTAATAGCTTCTCAAGGGTTGGTTGGCTGCCTTGGAGCTTATCTTTGAAAGTTTCTTGCTCTCTTCTTTCCCGATCTATTTTGCGGCCTCTTGTGGATCTCCTTATTGAAGCTTGGGATTCTCCTATTTCGCCTTTTTCCTTCGAGCCATCAAATTCTTGGTCATCTTCCTCAACTTCGACAATGTTTCCTTTGGAGCTCTCAGTAAGACTTGCGCCCTTGGGAGAAGAGGGGGTACCTTTTGCAAGGGGGGTTGATTTTTGATTGTCTGCTTCTTGTGTTTCCTCTATTTGCAAGCTTAGAGGGGCGAATTTATTTTCTTGCTTCATTCTGAAAGGGGGTTGCTGAGGAGGAGCCTGTTAGGGACCTCTTCCATTTGGACCAACATGCTTTTGGGTTTTCCTAGCACGCTTGACCTGGTTCCAGCCTTCTTCTTTACCCTTATCTGGTTCAGCATTGGATGGGCATCCTCTGGCGAAGTGGCTGTAGACATGGTATTTTTGGCATTTGAAAGGAAACTACTCGTAATCTAGCTTCTACAAGTGAGTCAAGCTTCCTACTTTGATTTTGATGGCTTCCAGAAGTCCCACCTCTAGATCTACTTCTACGTAGATTCGGGCACAATCATATTGATCTTTGTTGTTTGCCTGATCTATGAATTTCCCAAAGGCGTTGCTGATGTGCTTCAACAAGTCTCAGTTCCAACAATGCACTGGGAGATTTGGAAGTCTAACCCACACTGAGACAGCCGTGGGAACGTCGACTACAGGGTTGAAATCCGGCGTCCATCTGTTGAGATAAAGGCCCTAGGGGCCCATGAAATAGGGGCCATTCTGGAAGATCGGATCCTTGTCATCCTTAGAGGTGAATTCGAAGAGGAAAAAACCTCATCTTAAGAAATGAGAAGCGATTCTATTCTTGAACAGAGGAACCCAGTCCTTGTTGACCCAGGTCTCAGTGGACTTAGGAGAAGACCATAGACCAGTGAACTGGTCAACGAGGGCCTGCTCAACCAAGGAGAAGGCAACTTGAATCGGGGTCTCTAGTGGTAAGGAGATTTCAAGAATGTCTTCAAGCCTCTTGAAAAACTTGGCTGCTTCACTCTTTTTCTTCTGTGGAAAACTGGCAAAGAGCCGAGAGAAGGCTTTGGCAGGTGAAGGCGGGGGGGAGGGCATGCCTGGGGCGAGCCTGGGACCTCCATGGGGGTGAACCCTAGCTTACTAGCCCCTCCCAGCAGCAAACGGGCAACACAAATGCAGGCTCTCAAAAGGAGGAGCTCAGGAACGATGCAGAAGGGCAGAGGGCCCAAGGCCACGGGGCCGCAGGGCAGGGGGATCTAGGGCACAGAGGTGCCAAAGCGCAAGTAGAAGACTAGGTCTTCATGGTCTAGACCAGCGCTCCAAGTCTCGATCCACTCTCGGCACATAAAAATAATGTATTTAACTTTGTTATGTTTTAGCATTAAAACCATATGGAAAAGGAAAATTATAAATAATTATTTTTAAAATTTATTGTTTTTATTAAATTTTAAAATGTTTATTTGAATTATTTAATTATTGTAATTAATTAAAAGGGGGGCCAATTTGATATTATTTAAGAAAAATTAAAGTCTTGTGTATATTAATTAAATCAATATTTAAAAGTTAATGTGTTTTCATCATAGTTTATGGTTTGAGTTTAACTTATTGATAATGTTACTAGTCATTTTTGAACTTCTAAACCAACATACAAGTAGTTATAAAAAATTTAACTCAAGAAAATTTTAATGTAATATATAGATGATAAAAAATTAGTGTATAGAACATAGAAGCAATCATATTATGGTTGAATGATGTAATATAGATTCACAATAGGATAGATCCTTTTAATTATTAGTGAAATATATAACATTGGGATGTTCATGAAATATGAGAGAATTTTAAAAGCTAAAGTAGTGGACCGGTGAGATGGTATGTTGCGCAGTCGACTCTGAGTCCTTGTAGCTTCTAGCTAGACATTTTGCCTACGCAGTTTGAATTACATAAAGAGTTGTATGATTTATATATGATATAGTTGCACTCAGTATCTGTGTCCAGATTGCATATTCATATAGCGGAATCTGCATCCATGTTGTCAGAAATTTCCTTGTGCCTTGTCTCTGTGCTTGTAACACAGAATTCGTGCTAGCAAAGACAATGGGCAGAGGATTGGGTGCCTATCTGAATAATGACAATGCGAGCATATTCAGGTTCGATTCGCGGCGTATGCCGATGTATTGTAGCTAATAGGTTTGTTCATAGTTTCCTGGTTTTGTTTTGATCTTTATGTTGTAATTGATGACTGTAAAACCCGGTAGCCATTAAAGCTTTGTTAGGGTTTGATATGGTGTTGCCTTCGCAGGTGCGCTTGCAGGCGGGCCATCTTATTAATAAAATGATTTTATTTTGTGTTTTGGGGGGGGATAACCTTCCCAGTCATCTGATCTGGTTTTGGGTCGGTTGGCGGTGTCTCTTATTGTTTATGCTGTGTTTTTGTTTGAATCTCTCTTTGGTTGTTTGATTTCGTAAAGCCCCTTAGAGTAATCATTTAATGGCCATAAGAATCTCGAGACACATTCAATAAATTTGTTATAACAATTTATTTATTTTCGTGAAAGGCAGTCCATTTAATTTATTTATTTTTTGAAACAACATCTTTCTTCTAACATAAAGTTATGATTGCTTAAACAGATACTCAAAATATTTCACTCTACAGCACAAAATTTCAATTTATCCTGACACATAAAGGTCATGAATCTGTAGACTTAATGTTGGGATGGTCCATCAAATTTATATGTGAATGGTGTGACATATAATTTCAAAAGTTAGTGGTGAATAAATTTTCTTTTTAGGATTCAAGTACCTTCTTAAAACAATAATATTTGTTCCTATAATACCACCAATATTCCTAACCTTTATTCATTCGAATTTTGATTTTATGTTGAGACAACTCTCTAAGTTTTATTCAGACAACATTATTACCTTCCAACTCATGTTTTCCATGGTATAATACTATAAAATTAGTGGTTATTGATAATTTATGGTTTAAGTATTGTAATAAATAAATTTGGATGAATGGAAAATCAATTATGTGTTGTTATTTCAAAGCTATAGTGGATGCCTATATTGCTAGCGAATAACCATTAACCTCATGTGGTGATAGAATTGTGTGGACATTAGTTCATTCTGAATAATGCAGTCTAACATAGAGCATACTGGGATGACAAAATGATTTGTCATGGATGATGTTGAAGGTGTGCTGCAATTTCTCAAACATACATAGTGAATTTTGTTGAGAATGTATAATATATTTCAGAACTAAAATAAAAGTGGTACATCAATAATGATACATATGGCTAATTTGGATCTATTTTATTTTCTTCGTCGGGATTGGGAAGACTCAAATTGAAAGCAGAATGTACTTAGTAGATACATCTTTAGAATTTGTATTTTTGCGTTTAACTAAAGCGAAAACTGACAGTAACTTGTTTAAAACTAATAAGCAATTAGTTTCGTTGGATTTTCTTACCTAAGTTCCCTGAGAATGAAGGGGATGTGCAAAAAAAGTCTTGAGTGTACTTGGAGAGGACAGCTCGGATTCATTAGTATTAAACATGAAGAACGATCAAGCCCTTGTGCCCTTAACATGTTACGAACTTACGACTAATAAATACCTATTCTTATGTATGTACCATAATTGTGCCAGCTTTAAATCATTTGTATTTAGTCCCGGGAAAAGGAATCTATTATAGAATGATGTATTCATTTAATTTTCTGTATTCATTTAATTTTTCTATTTGGAGGACCTTGATTAAGTATTTCTGACCATAGAAAACACATCCATTAGATATTGAAAGCACAAGCTATAACTTTTAATGTTTAACAATATATAAGATTCGGAAAGCTACATGCAACTTTTAAGTTGTCGTCGGTTAACCGAACAATGTTATCCTGCTATCTTCTGGATTTATTTTATTTCTTAATTCTGTTATTTGACAGGTTACCTGTCAAAAAGAATATGAAAATACTGAGTGCATTTCGTCGACTCAGGAACCATGAGTTTGAGCAAGTTAAGGTCTAGTGGGACCAATTTAGCCCAGGGTCAGCTACCTGGGAAGATGCAAATGTTATTTTTAATGACTTTCTTTATTTACTTGATTAAAATGTGTGGTGAACTAATTTGGAGTGCTTACTTAGCTAAGACACATACTTTTATGGAGCATCTAAATCATGTTTTATTGTTTAAACTTTATGATGCATCTAATTCGTACACTATGATTTCAGTTTAGTTTAATTAATTGTTATGATGTTGAGTATAAGAGGTTTCGTGATTCAAGGTTAATTTCATATATTAAATAAATATGTCTAAGGAGAAATCGAAAGGAGAAAATTCCAAATTTTCTAATGATGATAACTAATGATAGCTCATGTGATTATCAACAACTTGGATATCGATACTTAAGGTGGTTGAGAGGAAGTGTCACAACAAGGGTAAGAAATCAATAAGAAGAGGCAACCTATTTTAGAACATAATGGAAGAGTTTGGTATAATCATAACTTGGTACTCTAAAGGTATCACTATAAGGTCTATCTAAGGATGACGCACATAAAGAAGAAAATATTGGCAATCAACTAATGAAGTTGAATAATCATGGTAATAATGAAAGTCATTTTGAAGGAACCTCGAAGGTATGATGACATAGATTAAAGAAGTAAATGCGTAATAAATTGATCAATTGGAGGAGATAAGTGGTGTGCATGACAACATCTATAATAGTTTTTCCCTCTAATGGGAGGGCCACATTGTAAAGTTTTCCATAGGTGACTAACTATATGCATGAATTATGGATAACAAGATGTATGATCAGGCAATTTTATTTTGTTGATGTCTTAAAGCAGGAAATGATAAGCGGATTACATTTGGTAGCCATCTTAATGAATTTATTTATAGGGTATTACCCAAGTTGGGGAATAGTAACAACATTTCCAAAGTGTATCAATGCTATGCTTCTAAGAGAGGAGGAAAAGAAACCAGAATGACTGGAGTTGAGAAATTAAAGTCAATTTAATAAAATATAATGAAGTGAAGAAGTTTCCATTTTTGAAGCTAGTAGACATGGAATATTAGCAAATTAAGACTCGGAGAAAAATAAAAATATATCTATGAATATCGGGTAGGAGGAAATGAAGGGATGTTCTATCAAGAAGAAAGTTCTTTTAAGGGTATTGATGAGTGGACAAAGAAACATGATTGGTAATGGTCATAGTGATGATCTACATAGTTTA